>LPNX010530576.1:245856-302270 GCA_001517045.1 Pseudotsuga menziesii
TGAATTAAACTTAGGATAGTGGTTTAACTAGGCCAATTTGACCGAAAGAGTGTGTATGATGGTAAATGTCTCCAACACAATGATCCCTGAATTGCCCAGAAGAGAGTATAAAAACAAATATCGTCCTGTAACAGAAGACTCGGTGTTGGTGGGAGACTGGGAAGAGCTTGTAGAATCTGCTTTACAAGAGGTTGTACTACCTTTGAACCAAGAAGGCCCAGAGACCCCTAACAGTTCTCCTGCTCATACTCCAGTTGGTTCACCTCCACACTCCCCACCCAGACTCATGGCAGGAGTAAATGCTAATCCACCACCTAACCCACCTAATCCACCACACGCATGGAGAGCCAGATCACCATTAAACCTTACACCTCCTTTACATGACCTACCTCAAGCCTTTGACAAGATGTTGCCCAAGTTTGATCCCAATGAGAAAATATTAGTAGATGATCACCTACAAAGATTTTACTTGGCAATTAAGGGATTAAGGGCCGGGGAACATGAAGACATGGTCTGCAGACTGTTCCCGCATACCCTCAAAGGAGCCGCAGTGTCATGGTACTTTGGATTTCCTGCTAACTCTATCCCTGATTGGGATACCTTCGAAAGAATGTTCAGAAGTAAGTATGCAACTCAGAAAACTCATGCAGCTCTCATGAAAGGGCTGTGCGCATTGAATAAAGAAAGAAAATAAAAAGTGCACAGTTTCACGCAAAGGTTTGCAGCATATCTAAAAAAGTTCTCTGAAATAGATAAGCCTTCAGACAAAGTTCTTATAGAGTACTATACTTCAGCTTTAGGCCTTGATTTGGCCATGTTTGCTAAAGGTAGGGCCAAGCCTACTCTGACAGAAACCTATGAAGAGGCAGAAGTGGTGGAAGCTGAAAGAGAGAGCATTGAAGACTATCCAGAACAGTCTGGAGAGAAAGGTACAGGAAGAAAAACCTTATTGTTTACCAAGCCTAGGGAAGAAAAGTCTCCAGATTTGGAAAATATGGCAAAAATGATGTAGAATCTTTCCAATAAAATCATAGATATGGAGAAAGAAAAGGAAGCACAAAAGTTTTATAAGCCATATTATAAGAATAGAGAGGATAACCACCAGTCTCAACCTCCTCCTCACAATACTGCATCTATGAACTTAATGGAGGTAGGCTTGGATAATTTTTGCACATTCCACCAGCAACCACATTCTAAGAAGAATTGTCCGCAGTGGATAAATTCGATGACGTTGGTCATGAATCAGTTGTTAGACTCTAGATTGACAGAAGAGGGAAATGAAGAAGGAAAGGAAAATTCTACCTTTACGTCTACTAAAGAGCAAGAAGAGGAAACCATGGCTTTATGGAATTCTGTCCCACTATTTGATGCTGAAGAAGAAGAGACTCAGGCGTGTAAAGACGTTATGGAAACCAATGTAGCCACAAGGAGCCAAGGGACGGTTATGGAAGACAGTCTTATACTTCCAAAGATTAAGAGGTTACAGAGAAATGTTAAGAAGAGATTTCAAGACAAATCTTTGGCTGATACAATTCCAGAATTCACTATTACCAGCCAAAATCCTAGACAAAATGATGCAACGGCCGAGCCAAATGAAGGTAAGGAGAATACTGATAGGCCTCACCCCACAGAACAGCAGATGGATTATGACATTGTGGAGGATTTAAAGAAGATAAAGGCGAATGTTCCACTATTTGAGATGTGCAAAGTGCCGCAGCAAAAAGAAAGGCTGCTGAGAGCCCTTGAAACATCAAATGAAAAGACGCCCACTAACAATCAACTAGAAGAAGAAGAAGAGATTGGTGAGAACAGCAACAGAGGTAATTCCAAGCACAAGCACCCACTGTTCCTCCTTACTTTTGAAATCTTTAACTACAATGTACATAATTGCTTGGTAGATTCAGGGGCAACTGTTAATGTAATGCCGATATCTGTCTATAAAAGAATAAAATAAATGGGCAGCCTAAGCCATCCCCGTGGAGAGTAGTTCAGTTGGACAGGACAGATGTGAAGGTAATTGGTGAGATGCAAGATGTCCTAGTCTGTCTGGCTTCAAATGATAAAGTATGCCAAGTCATTAATATCGTGGTGGCTGATATACCAGATGCGTACGGCCTTATCCTGAGCAGAGATTGGTTGGCCAAACTTAATGGATATTTCGCTTCTGATTGGTCACATCTGTGGTTGCCATACAAAGGAAGTCCAAACCAGATTAAGGTTTTGAGGAAGCCTCACATGAAGTACAATGTTACTCGACTTGAAGATAAGAATGAACTTGTGGATTCTATATTGGGAAACTATTTTATTGAGTTGGAACCAGGTAATTACCAAGTAGAAGAAGCCAGCAACACTTCTGATACCTAGCCTAATCTCCTTTGATTCTCATAGGCTGATGAGATTGATTGTAAAATAGTAGACTTAGCAGTAGGAGTAAATTCATTTCCAATAGTTAATGATTTTTGGACTTTATTTTTCGATGGCTCTAAGACATTAGAAGGGTCAGGGGCTGGCTGTGTCCTGATTGACCCATAGAAGAATAAACATTTCCTTTCATGTAGATTAGAGTTTGAGTGTACTAATAGTACAGCTGAGTACAAAGCACTGGTGCAGGGACTAAAGAAGGAAATTGAATTAAAGGTAAGTAATCTAAAAGTTTTTGGGGATTCTGAAATTATTGTGAAACAAATCTGGAATCAGATACATTGTATTTCCCCCCACTTAAAAGCTTACCAGAATGAGGTATGGGATTTGCTGAAATATTTTAATGCATTTAACATTATTTCAATTCCAAGAATAAAAAACGCAGCTGCCGATCTATTGGCCACATCAGCCGCTAGACTCGTACCCACTAATAATCGATGTTCTGTTGAACTGCTTTTCAGGCCCTCTGTACATGATATGATTACGAACCTACGAGTGTTCGATGATTACCGGTAGATCATAGAATGTTTAACGAATGATGAGGTTTTTAAAGGAACGATCATAGATGATGAAGAGCATCAGGCTGAGATGAAATACGATAATTTCATTCCTAAAGGAGTCAGAACGTTGGAAAAAATGTTCGATTTAAATGAAAAATTCAGAAGACCACCCAACGTAAAGACACACAACTCATCGCTACAGTTCGAACTGATAAATTTGGGGACTGAACTGGCTCCTAAGTTCATGAATCTCGGCAAATGTTGTTCACCAACAGAAAGAGACAAATTCATCAGTCTATTTAAACAATATAAAGATGTTTTCACATGGACGTACGAAGACTTGAAAACATATGACACCAACATTATCAAGCATGTCGTTCCCATTAAAGCAGGCGTCAAGCCATATCAACAACCACTAAGAAAAATGCATCCAAAATTGGAACCGTTGATTCAGAGCGAAGTAAAGAAATTATTGGATGCTCAAATCATCTTCAAAGTCAGACATTCTGAGTGGGTATCAAATCTGGTACCAGTAAGGAAAAAGTACGGAGAAATCAGACTCTGCATGGATTTCAGGAACCTAAACCGTGCATCAGACAAAGATAACTATCCCGTGCCACCCATGGAGCAGCTGCTACAAATGGTTTTGGGTTCTGAATTGTTTTCATTATTAGATGGCTTCTCTAGCTACAATCAAGTGCTGGTAGCCGAAGAGGACAGATTAAAGACAACGTTCAGAACCAAGTGGGGAACCTTTGCCTACAGAAGGATTCCCTTTGGGCTTATAAATGTTGGGGAAACATTTCAGAGGGCTATGGACATATCTTTCCATGGGCTGATTGGCCGAAGTGCTGTAGTATACCTTGATGATATTACAATATTCTCGAAGAGAAGGGGGGAACATGCATTTCACTTAAGGCAAATTTTCGAACGCTGTCGTAAGTATGGCATTTCACTCAATCCTAAAAAGTGTGTATTCGCTGTCACGGAAGGAAAGTTGTTGGGCCACATAGTTTCAAAGCAAGGGATCTCCATTGACCCAGAAATAATCAAGGCTATTGAACAAATCCCCTTTCCCCATAATAAAAAGGGGATGCAATCCTTCATGGGAACCATAAATTTTGTATGAAGGTTTGTGCCTGATTTCACCCAAACTGTTAAGCCGCTGCAGCAGATGGTCAAGCAGAATGCACAATTTTAGTGGACCGAACTTGAGAAGAATGCTTTTAGCAAAATTAAAACTGCTATTGCACACGCACCTTCCTTAAAAATCCCAGATTTCGATAAAGACTTTATCTTATATACTTTTGCATCCGATGATTCGCTAGCAGCTGTGCTCACCCAAAAGAAAGAAGGGGGGGATGAATTCCCAATCTCCTTTATGAGTACTAGCCTACAAGGGGCTGAATTAAACTACCCAGCCATCGACAAGCAAGCTTACGCAGTATTTAAGGCAGTGAAGCAATTCAGGCCATATATATTAAAAAATCGAACCAAGGTAATAGTCCCATACCCAGCAGTAAGATCCCTTCTCATACAAAAAGAGTTAGGAGAAAGAAGGGGCAACTGGGTAACGGCTCTTCAAGAATACGACCTTGAATTCAAGCCAGCCTCTATAGTTAAAGGAAAAGGATTGTGCAAGTTGATGACCGAAAGTGGGAACAATGAAGAGCAAGCATGGGAGGATGAGGCCGAATTACATGTAGTGGATGTATGTCATTTGTTTACAACTCCGAAGTCTTGGTATAGAGACCTTGTGCATTACCTATAGTCAAGGCTATTACCAGAACATTGGAATTCCAAGCAAAGAAGAGCGTTGCATCTTAAATTGGCCTCCTATCAACTTGTTGAAGGAGTATTATTCAGAAAGAATTATGATGGGGTTCTCCTTAGATGTTTAGAAAAAGAAGATGTGAAGAGAGTAATGTCAGAATTACATGACGGTCCCGCTGGGGGACATTATTCGGGGGACACTACAACCCACAAAATCCTCAAAGTTGGTTACTATTGGCCTACACTCTTTAAGGATGCACATGCACATGTCAGGAAATGTGATATTTGCCAAAGGTGTGGCGGAAGACAGCCTAAAGCAGCAGCACATGTAAATCCTGTGATGATCACGGAACCATTCGAGCAATGGGGGCTGGATATTATTGGAGAAATAAAACCGAATTCCTCCCTGCAGCACAAGTACATTCTTACTACAACTGATTATTTCACTCGTTGGGTCAAAGCTATTCCGCTGCACAAGATAAATGAATACGAAGTCATCAGCTTCTTACAAGACCACATCATGACCAAGTTTGTAGTTCCAATTTCGTTAGTTTTTTATAATTCCAAATACTTTTCATCAATCAAATTGACTGTTTTTGCTCATGATAAAGGGATAAAATTGCATTATTCTGCTAATTACTATCCGCAAGGAAATGGCCTGGCTGAATCCTCTAACAAAAATTTGATTAGAATTTTAAAGAAAACTGTGGTAGAAAACCAGAGGAGTTGGCACTCAGCGTTACCAAATTCCCTTTGGGATGATAGAGTCACCCCCAAGTCTGCAGTTGGAGTGTCTCTATATACCCTTGTCTACGGTAAAGAAGCCCTCCTCCCTCCCAATATCATGATACCATATTCCATACTAGCTCAAGAGTCTAGGGGGTCGGATGATGAAGTTTTACAAATAAGAATATATAATCTCCTAAAAGCAGAGGAGGCCAGGTCTAAAGCCAAAGAACGATTTAAACTACAACAAGAGTCAGTTAAGAGATGGTTTGACAAGCGTAAAGCGGGGACAAAAGACTTTGAAGTAGGAGACTTAGTCCTCAAATGGGACCACCCCCATGACGAAAAAGGAAAGCATACCAAGTTCCAACAGTTGTGGGTGGGCCCTTTTCAGATTGCAGCCAAGCTTGGTCCCTCTACTTACAAGTTGCAAGATCTGCAGGGGTGGGAGGAGAACCTACCATTAAATGGTTTGGTTCTCAAGCATTATTTTTCTTGAGTTTGTTTGAGTGTTTCTGTCTTGTATATAAATAATTTGTCTGGATGTCTTTTGAGTCTTGTTTTAGCTTGTTTTGTTGATTTCAATAAAGGGAACAAACCTGCGGTTGCATGGGATATATCCGAAATTTCTGGGTTTGATAAACATTTTGGTATCAGACTATGTGTTGTTGTTTATGTGAAAGAACTTCTTCCAGTTTAGCAGTTTTCTCAAATAATTTTGTGTGCATTGAGGTCCTCCTTAATCCCTGTGTAATGAACCAGATTCAGAGAGTCTGGAACACTATGTTGGGGCTCCATCCACGTCACATGTAAAGTGTCCTAAGGAGTGACGGCCTAAGACCCATGTAAAGGAGCAAGGTGAATAGTATATTGAATATAAATGATCTCATGCCAAGAAACGAATGCCAATAGGAAAATAAAGAGTCAAAAAACTCCTAGGAAAGCATCATAAATCAAAGCAGGTGCTGAATCACGAGTACTAAGTTGCCTAAAGATCCTCTCTGTCCGTGAGCTGAAACTTAAAGTATACCACTCACACAAAAGGACACTATGGGATAGAGGATCCTGAAGTAAAATTCAGTAAGACAGGGAATTCAGGAGGACTCATAAGAAAAGGGACAAAAGTCCAAAAGTACAAAAGGTACTAAAATGGCATGAGAATGAGGAACAAACGAATATTTCTGTTTAACATATGCTACAATCCTGTGGTGTCCAAAGCTATCAGCCACCTGAAGACAAAGGTAATAATGAAATTCATCTTCTGGTCTCAGCATAGTTATCTGGAATTGACGATTCCGGTTTCCACTCTCCCTAGTTGGACTGTCATCAATGATTAAGGGTACACACTTCGGTCATTTGAGAAATCCATATTGCTGGAACAATTCAATATAATGCTTTTGTTGTTAAATAGTCTGTCAACCAAAGATTAATCGCCCAGAGATCTAGGTTCACCAGGTAATCGCCATTTGTTGCAGCTGCAACTTTTCTCCCCAAGTTTCTTAAAATTTTGGGGCCCCTCCTTATCATTTAAAGTTGTTTGATCTCGTGAGGTCTTGCTTTAACTTTGGTTGATTCTGATTATTAGATTGCGGCTTGTTTTCAGAGGTCGTTTGTGTTTTATTTTCGTGTTGGGTCACAGATGTGAATTTGGAGAAATCAAATCTTTTTTCTTTAAGGCCGCCATTTCGCAGGAAGAACAACTTTAGTTGCTGCTGATCCTTAAAAAAATGTTCAAAGCACTTAAGTTTTCTTGAATCGGGCATCTTTTTATGTTGAATCGGAAACTCCAATCTTTCTCCCTTCCACTGTTGCGGTTGCCAAAGCGGTTTGGTGTCCGAAATGTAAATTGCTTCGACTGCCGACGCACATTGATCTTTATTCGCCTTCCGCTGTTGTGGCTAGGAAATCCATTTGACTTATGATGTCCAAACCGTGCCGATTTCCGATTGAATCGTTTCCCGCCTGCGTCGAGTGTCTTTAGCCTTCTCTTGTCCGCCGTTGTGGCTAGGATAGTCCTTTATCCTCCGAAATGTAAAGACGCTCAATTGCCGATTTAGGTTCTCTCCAGCCCGCATTTCGCATCTCGTCAGCGCCTTTCTTTTCTGCCATTGCGGCCAGGAAAGTCTTTCCACATCTGAAGCCAAAGCTTACCGACTGCCGATTTATAACTTTCCTGCCCAAATCTTAATTGAGACTCTGTCTGGATGCACCTGGCTATTTTCTTGTGGATTTACCATTCTGGGCAGATAATTTTAATGTTTAAAATCCCATTCCAACGAATAATGCACCGAAAATGTTTGTAGGAGGAATTCGATGGACTGTTGAAGCGACCAGGAGTGAAGGCTTAGCTTGGTTAAATCGAAACCAACCAGATCACTGAAATGGCCTTCGAAGCGAAAGACAAAGTCAATAACGCTAAAGGCACGAACCTGACTGCCAGTCTGTTACTTAAAGAATCATGAGTGCATACAGACAACTCAGAAAAATGCGAAACGCTGGGGAGACCGAAAGGTCATGTGTAGGGGAAACCCAAACGATTTACTGTTTGTTTAAATACTGGAAAGGGGAAAGTTACAAGGGCTTTTTCCCTGAAAAATTTGTAAACTCTTTTGCTTGTAAGAGGAACTATTTCGTTTTACAGTCAGAAAGTGCAACTTTTGCATGATGGAGAGAGCGAAATGTGGAATGTATCAATGTGACTAAATGAATAATGTTGAAGAGGAACTATTTCGTTTTCAGCTGTGTTTCATTTACTGTGAGAGTATTTAACTTCCTGAACCTATGTTCTTGTTGAGTGTTCTTCAGTATCTTTTGGGATGTCTTCCACTGTGAGTAATGAATGTTGTTCATAAAATAATCGGCTATCTGGTTGTTTAAATATCTGTAATTGTTCATGTGTTTTGAATGAAGTATCAGCTATCTGTAACTCTTCATAATGCACGTACAAAATGTATTACTCACCAATGAATGATAACTCTGCTCCCTAGGGATAGTTTAGGTAGTTAGTTTATTTTTGTGTTGTACGTGTTTTAGGTGCTTGTTAACCTTAAGACGAGAGGTAAGAACCTGCGCATCACATTGTGACTGTTCCTTGCATCTTTAGCACCCTGCATTGTTAGTTACGACTTGCATATCATACATTAAGTCAAAAAATACCAAATTCATGGTGGACAGGGCCGCAACCGGTAAAATTCTTTGTTTTTGTTACTTTGACCTACGGTAGCCGGACCGTAAACCGAACGGATTCCCTATACCAAACAGTCAATGGGCTAGTTGGGAACGTTGATTGGGGAGAAACCCTTACTGTTGTCGCCTGCGAATTTCCAGGCCCCAACATAGTCGCAGACGGGATTGACAGTATGGACAAGGTAGCAAATCCTGAAACTCTCAAAAGAGCCACCAGATACGAATACAATCCTGGAAATATCTCTAGTGCTACTCAGTTATGACTAGGGGTCATCCCAATCAATAACCGCTCGCACTGCCTCGTGCTTAACTCCCTTTTGATAGGAGGATCCTGAGAAACACTGGTTATACCAAGGAATTTCACACACTCACCTGGACAGACACATACATGTTTTTGTTTAGTGGTCTTGGAGAATTTACTCACAATGAACTATTCCATGACCCTAAAACATAATCTTGTTGGCAAACCCTATCAAATAAAATAGTGTAGTTCATTTTAATTAAGCATTGATTTTAATTGGATTTATTACTCAAAAGAGGTATATGGCCATGCAACTAATGGCGCTATGACACAACATGAAGCAAAATGCACACCTAACAATCAATGCCAATGCATTGTGTCCATGAAAAACAGAGTATGCTAGTACGTGAAATGCACAATTTTCTTCAAATGATAAATGCAAGCTTTCCTATATGAAATCTTGACTAATACTTCAAAGAAAATCTAGTGCAAGTACTATGCAAAATGCAAGATGCAATGCATAATGATAATCAAATATTTTTTGGATTTTTTTATATAAAAATGAGATATTAAAGCAAAAAAATGATTCTACAACCCCCAGACTCTGCAAGTACAATCAAGCAACACTCAAGCAAAGTACTAAGGTAAAATAAATCTAATGCACTAATCCCAAAACAAAAAATCGAAAATGCAATGACAAGAACATTCTTCAAAAAAGAAATTTTACCCTAAAAAAACGTCTCTGGTAAAAAACAAAGGTGTATATAGACTCTAGCAGTATCAAAGGAGAATCAGCAATCATCCAAATTCACCCAGCAACAATCAATCTTCCTCTAGAAGGAAAAACTAAGGGCATACGCGACTGTTCACAGTAAACCCACGTGTGTACACAGAAATAGCAGTGAAACCCGCGTATATACGCGACTGTGAGTTAAAAGCTCATGTACAGGAAGAAAGGTGTATAAAAATCAAAGCAAACAGACAAGCTGAGACAAACTTCACACCAATCAGACACTACTAGGAAAACATGCCCCCAGACCCAACACAGAAACAAAGAAAAAAGAACAATTCAAAGTCATTGAATGTCGATAGAAAACCCCCAAAGGACAACTACCAGGAACTCCCTAGCGAAGTCGCCAATTCTGTTACGGAGAGAAATTCCTATGGCTTGGGGTACCATAACAAATAGCTTAACTCCAGAAATCAATCCTTTCAAATATGCAAAAGAAATCAAACATCTAACACTAAAGGATCAGACCTCGTACGTTATTCCGGATGGTTGAAGTAGATCTCTGTTGAGCTTTCCAACTTCAGCTTGAATTAATGAATCACTTCCTCAACAACAAGTAAACAAGACAAGCATACTATATATATTGGTGTTAGATCTACTCTAGCATATATAATCAACAATGTATAAGCATTTGAAATCATCCATGGATAAAATACTCATTCAAACATACATTATTGTACAGAAAAAAGATATTTCTATTAATATAAAATCAGAGATTACAATGAATACAACCTCTATCGGCACGTCTGCGAATCGGAGAAACTGAATCTCCCACTTGGGCCTCCACCACCTCAATATTCCATCTCTCAATAGCAAGCTCACAAGGAAAAGGCAAGCTTGGAAAGAACACCAAACTGCTCCAAGGGATAAAGGGATGTAGACTCAAGCACAAGTTTTGGCAACAATGGACTATAATTTATTTTCTCTCAATTCTCTCATGCCTTCAATGTATCCAAAGGGTTTCTTATATAGCTTTTCAATGGGGTAATGAAAGGTCGAATATGAGCGATCTCAAGGCATATGGAAGGCCAAGAGACAAGTGAGTCAGATCCATGTCAAGGAAAACTCCAAAAGGATTTGGATTTTGTACATATCCCAATGTACGCGGTTTTAGGGGTCAAACCCGCGTATATACGCAATAAGAGGTTTAAAAGTCTCGTATAGCAATTTTCACATGTTTTTAGGGATGGTCTAGGAAACATCAAAGGACAAAAAATGGTCCAAGGGGTCTAACGAGTCTGCAGAGGGACAGAGGAAGGCCATACAAGTGTGATTCACCTGGTGTGGTAAAATCAGCTATAACACCAGTGTTTGGTTCTCATGAATGGGATGACATGCACCTCAAGAGTCGAAGGAGGAGTTCACAAAAGTATGCAAGGATCTTCCCAAAGCACTTCATTGAGAAGGATTCCAAAAAGTCATGAGTTTCGTTGAAGTTGAAGGTTCTCCATCCTTCTCATTTACATTCTCTTTTATTGGGGGGGGCTTCCCATGTAGTTTTTTCCTCTTACTCAGTTTTATAGAATCTTTTGTACATGGGTACCTAACATGGAAGGAAATTATTGACTCATTTTTTCACCTAGCTCGGCTTATGGGGGTGGTGTTAGAGCATAATAACCCTCTCCTTATCTTTGTTCTCCTATGTAGTGACTTAGACTATAATTTCATGTCTCTAGTGGGCTAAATCTCATTCAATTTAACCACCTAAATAAAACTGCATCTTGCTTCTAAGCTTTAAAGATCCTAAACTACCTTATTTAAATTTCTTAGAGCTCATAAATTATAGTGTCATATAAAAGCGAATTACATTCAATTAAAGCTTATTTTCATTAATTTTAGGATCTCACACTGCAATTTTAAATTATGGAGTTAATTTGGAGAATTTACTCTCCTATTAAAAGACTCCATACACATCTTTCTTAACTATTATTAGTAAATGAATCTTCCTTTGTAGAATGACGTGGGTTTCTTTTCACTCATAAGATACTACAAAAGGGTTTGATACTATAATAATAAATTACTGATTCACTTGTATATTACTTTAAAGTAATTTTTAAAAGCCCAGTTATGTAACTAATATGCTCCTATAAAGACTAACCACAACTTATACCACCTATTATTGCATAACATGACATTTATGGCCTTATAATTATGGAAATTCGTTACACCATTTGCTCCATCCACATGTCTCTCAACATCTAAGTATCATATGTTATTTGACATGGAAAGAGATATGCCATAACATGGATTTATGTTATGAGAATGATAATTTTAAAAATTAGACTTTAAAAATTAATCATAAATATAAAAATAATAAGAATTCTTTCCATTTCAATTTGATTTTTTTTAATTAAAAAGTTGTATCAAATAATTACAAAAGTAGCTTGATAACAGGAACTCCAGGAGCGATAAAGCTTGAAACCAAAAACTTCAAAACAGCTCTTCTTCTTTAAATTAGCAGTTGCAAATCAATCTTTACAGACAAATCCTTATAGACAAGTAGATCGGCTTCGGAGGGAGAATCTCATCACTATTGACACTTATAGGAAGGAATTTACAGACAAAGAAGTGTTCTGATGCGATATTATACTTAGACGAGCAATCCGCAGAGCATACTACCTTCTGACAGGCACTATTTACAGACTTAGACTTGGGAACCCAAAGACGTTGAAGCTACCTTCTGCTCGTTTCCCACACTCTGACTCTAACTTACTTGCAGAGCTCTCAACTCCAAAAACGCGATGCTTACAATGAGCTCGAAGCCCTTTATTTATACAATTTTTCTCGGTAACCCGGTGACCCATAACCTACACTAACGAGTCAAAATAGCTCATCTGGGGTGACAGGTGGGGACAACCACTGTCATTATCTTGTCCCTTGAGGTCCGTAGACATATGGGGACCTAGAATCTTTATCATGACTGACATAGACTAAAAGAAAACATAGTACAAAGTGGAGCAGTTTCGGCCCACGACAGTCTTCAGGGGTCCACCACGGATTTCTTTCTAATCATACGGGTCTCTACCCTGCAGACAAAGGAATATTCCACGTCCATGAAGGTCTGGGCCTCCACAAGGACAATCCCAATCTACATCATCTGAATCATAGACTTGAGAGTCCTCAAAATTAAGTAGGTCATCGTCAAGTTTTGTTGGAGCGTACAATAATGGGCTAAAGCATCTTTTGATGTCAGACCCGTGAAAGAGCTCATTTGATTCACACAGAAATTCACCTCAAAAATATGACTGTACCCAAAAATTTAAAGGTATTTGTCTTGTATATATTTTTGAATCAATCCTTTGTCCTTGTGCATCTCTTTTGATGTATTTCTGGGAGGTGAAAACAGTATGTTCTAACCTTGTATACCGTCCTCCTTCATGATGGAGTAAGAATTTGACCCACTGGTGTTCTCTGACAGCAACCTCGATGTTAGCCTTCATGTGCAGGATGAAGTTAGCACGCCGATTCTCCCAATCTGTCCTTGGGAAAAAAAATTCCAATAAAATCTCTGTCCATCCAGACCAAGCACCATGTCGTAGATTATTTGGATCTACGCAGATTACTATTTTTATTTGATCTCTGCAGAATCTAAAGAATAGATTATAAGATGTACATGTTATATTTCCATCTCCGATGTCTACATACCACAGAGGGCCATCTTCTTCATCATTCCAATCAATCCAGAGTTCACCGCAATTCCTCAGTTTTTTCTGTGCATTCTCAAAACTTCTGTATGCGTCTTTTTCCCACCTTTCCATGATTTCAATTTTTAGTGGAGAAGACTGGATCTGCTTAATGAGAGTGAAATCAAGAAATCTTTCGGCCTCATTTCTTGATTCATAGTCTAAGATTTGTCTCCATTCTACTTCTGATATTGACTCATCCCATGGCTTCAGAAATAAGCCATTCCTTGGCTAGCAGAGTGGTGCTTTGCCACGACCTGAACCTGAACTTGAGGCACTAGCTGAAAACATGCTGAGAGAAGGTGTATCTTGTTCAGATTGCTCCCTGGTGAGCATGTCAGTAAGACAATTAAGATATCCTGACTTATATACAATATCAAAATCAAAAATACTTAGCCAAATAAACCATTTCAAAATACAGCTACTATTCTCTGCCATCATATTTTCATTTTTAAATATACCTGGCATTATTTTTAAATCAGTCCTAATAATAAATCTTACTGGCTTTAAAAACAAAATAAAATGTTGGACTTTTTTCTTAACAGCTAGAATCTCCTTGTGGTTGGATGGGTAGTTCAGTTCAGCTGTTTTAAAGGATCCCGAACCATAACCATAGACATGTTATTCACCTCCCAGAGCTTCAAGAAGCACTCCACCACAAGTATGGGAAGAAGCATCTGTTTCTATGATCAGTTGCCCTGATCCTTGTGGCAAAGAGAGAGGAGGTAAATCCAAAACTTTGGCTTTGATCTGCTGGACTACCAAGGTCATCTCAGAGGACCATTTCATGGGATTCTTCTTCATCCTTTGCTGAAGCAGGTGTATGTCCGTTGTTTTTCCTCTATAGAAAGGTCTGATATAATTTGGACTTCCTAGAAATCTCTGCAACTGGGTTTTGTCTAGGATCTAATCTGGAAATTGACCGAAGACACTCAGGACATGTTTCTGTAGAACAACTTGTCCTTTCTGAATTTTGAATCCAATAAATTCCATCTCAGTTTTTCCGATCTCCATCTTGCTTTCTAATAAGACTAACCCATGCTTGAAGACTAGTTCATAAGTGCTTCAGGTGTTCTTGCAGGTTTCTAGAACAAACCAAAATGTCATCAATAAAAATGAGTGCCCACTGCTTCTCTCTAAATATATCCTCCATGCGTTTCTGAAACTCAGAAGGGGCATTATTAATCCCAAATGGAAACACTTTCCACTGGTACTGACCATGTGGAACCACGAACATTGTTTTGAATCTGTCTTCTGCCTTGATACCAATCTGATAAAATCCTGATTTAAGATCAAACTTGCTAAAGATTGTACAACCGGTGATTCTTTGCAAAAGACTTGATTTATCAGGTATGGGATAGCAAACCTTTTGAAGCACAACATTAAGAGTTTTATAGTTTACAACTAACCTTGACTTTCCTCTCTTGACTTCAGAATGTTTGTTAACTACAAATGCTCTACAATCCCACGAGCTCTTAGATGGTTCAATTAATCCCTTAGCTAGGAGATCTTTGATTTCTACAGCGCAAAGTTCCCTTTTCTGATGGGGACATCAGTCTAGCCGAAGCCTTCATAGGTCTAATCTTCTGAAGTGGATCGAAGGGAAGAGAGAAAAAATACTTTTCTCTTTTCCAGAAAGCATTGGGGCTTTCTGAACAACATTCTTTAATCATTTTTGCAGTGATACTTGCCAGGGCCTTTTCACTATGGGTATCAGAGAATGCAATACATCTGTCCATTTTTCGGAGCTGGACAAGACTGGATTTATGCTCAGGTTTTTGTACAATGGACTGGCATTTTGGAACTGAATTAAAGAAAATGGGGAGTTCTACTGTACAACCGTTAATCACACAAGAGAATATCATTTTTTTAGTATCTACAGAGAATGGATTGACTCTGGAAAGAAACTCTGATCCTAAGATGCAATCTTCATTTATTTCATCTAATCTGAACAAGGTCAATGTGTCATTTGTCCCTTTAAGCTTTATTGGGAAGTTTTCAGATTTGGCAATTAAGGAAACAGGAGTACCTTGAATGGCTGAACCACGATCTGAAGTATTTTACCAATAGAAATGGGGAAGAGCTGAACCTTTTGCTAGGCTCACCTGACATCCAGAATCAAGCATGCAATCTAGGAAATATGGCTTGAACTCACTTGGATTGAACTAGATCCGTACAAATATCTTTGGACCAGTGAGGATTCCTAAACTAGGGTCAGGGGATGGTTCTCTTATCCTTGGGATTTCTGTTTCCGTAGCTTGATCATAATGCTTGCTTAGTTCTCCATCTGAGGACTGATCTCTTTCAATTTGTATGACTTTGATCATATTCTTTAATTATTCTATTTCTGCCACTAGGCTCTTTAGTTGCTACTATTTTTCTCTAGCTTGTAATCTTAACATTTGCTCTTTGTATACCATATAACATTGTCTACTCTTATGGTCGTCAGGATATCCTTTATAAATTTCATCAAGGTTATACAGAGCAGGAGTGACATGACTTACTTTACCTTTTCCTTTGTCTTGCTCAAGTTTTTTGAGCAATTGCTTCTTTTCTTCTTCTAGTGATGCTCTTAGCATGTATTCAAAGGTTGGAGTATCGGATAACTGCATGTCAATGGCAGCAATCTGTTTCTCAATGTTCTGTGGCTTGTTTTCTGAGAACATGTATAATGAGAAATCGTAATCTGAGGGCTCGAACCCTCCCAAATTTGGTTCAGAATTTGAGTCTGAAGAGGAAGATGAATGAGAAAAATTTTGAAGAGCAGCTTGGTCCTGCTCTGACTCAGAATCTTCAGATGCACTGGATGCATCAGACGGTAAGAAGATGACTTCTCCAGAGGGTGATTCACCATCAGAATGTAGATCCCACCATCTAGGATCTAATTTTTCACAGAAAGCAGCAAGTCTTGGGTTACATTTCTTCTTTGGACATTTACTTGCCCAATGGCCCTTTTGGCCGCAGATAAAACATGTTTCTTTATCATTCTTATCACTTATTCCTTTAACAAACCTTTTGTTATACTGTTTGGAAACATGATATTTATACCTTCGTTTCTGTTTATAAGGCTTCTCTCGATGATATCTAGGAAGACTAGAGTAAAAGCCTTTTTTCTGTTTGGACTTATGACATTTGTAGCTGTCTGCTAAATGTCCTCAATTATAAGCACCACATCCCCAATCAGGCATCTTTGCAACATTTTTATAGAATAAAGAGGAGTACATACTCTAGTGATGCTTGAAGTCTTTGCTGACTCATTTTTCCAGGCAGTGTTCTTCCCATGTCTCTAGTATATAGCTGTGCAATTGTGCTAGAGAGAGACCTCGATAGTTAATCTTGTTATCCTTCATATACTATTCGAATGCATCTAGAACATGTCCTGGGAAACTTCTAAGGTAGTGCTTCAAGTAAGCAGGGTCTCCTGATTTACCAGAAGAAATCAGCAATTGTTGCATGTAACAAAAATATTGCTCACTCTGTGCAAGGTCACAGAGTCAAGCTAACATGAACAGAGAAGCAAGATGTTCTAAGTCTTCTCTTTCTTCAGAACCATAGAACTCTTTACCCAAAGCTTTCAATATTTGTTGATCAACGTCTTCTGCTGAAAGCATTTCATTCCTAGCTTCTTGTGGAAGCCATCTCCACCATTTATTAGCAAGTCCAGAAAGGCCTGCTATGATTTGACTATCCAATTGCCGTCCTGTAAGGGTATCATTCTGGGTTCTTTTGTATAGGGTCCATTGCCCTAACATCTGGATTGTTGTCTTAATATCTTCACAGGATTGGCACTGTATATTCAAGACAGGTTGGTCGGGCATTTGCGAAACAAGGTTATTCATGGAATTAATGACAAACTGTAGTTTAGGATTTGGGGCTTTAGATGCATCTGGCATTCTGATATCAAAAGTATGTTCTTGAGGAGGTGGGTTATGAATGGATGATGATTCTGCTGTGTACTGAGTAGACATCATGTTCAGGCATTTCGTATCTAGGGTAGGCGGAAAGGATTTGAAGTGTCCGATCCATTCTTTAATCTCATCGTATTATGCTTCATCTTTACCAAAGCTAAGCTCTGGTCTTTCATCCTCCGAGATACTAAGCATACTGAAAGAAACACTATGATGGTGTCTGTTTTCTATTTCTTTTCTTTTGTGACCTTGTGTCGCTAGGATGAAAACTGAGGGACTAAGACCCGGAACCTTCTTTTGAAGTTCTTGGGTTTAACCCAAGAGTTTTTCTAACTTAGCAAGTCTTCGCTCAGTTTTATCAGCAGCTTTACACACTGCTTCTTTTATTTCTACAGAATCATTTAGGATATGATCCATCAATCCTAATTTTGTTTCAACCAAAACAATCTTTTCCTTTTCTTCAACTATGATCTTTTTTATGTCAAGAAGATCATAGGCCATGTCATCTAAAATTTGTGCAGTCATTTTATGTTGCATGTTGCTCCAATTTCCTAACTTAATGTCATATGGGACTCACTCATCAGGACCTGGAGACTTATAAGGAAGGAATTCCTTTTTTATTAATCCATCTACTAAGTACTCGCGAAAAGGAACTTCATGTAGATTTCTTCCTAGGAAAAAGGATTTACGGCCTCTATTTATTGCTTCATAAGCATCGCCTTGTCTAGGTAGGCTGAACATACCTAGAGTTGGGGTTTCTCTTTGCTTTCGGTGCTGGATCTTCTGCAATATTTTTTTGCAGGCAGGGCAGTCTTTCTGTTGGCCATGATGTTCTATTTCGTATAGGCCAGTGTAGGAAGTAGAAGAAGACTGAGATGTAGAGACAGGGTTTGATTCGGCCTATTGTCGTGCATGGTTATAAGAAGATACAGAAGTTGATCTGATGAGGGGTGATGAGAACTTAGGAGCAGGAGTTTGATCTGGTATTCTGAAAGAACTGGTTTGCTGGTCAAAGGTTAATGGTTTGCTCATGATAGAGCATTGCAGGTAGTCAACATTTCACAGCTCCTAATATTTAACTTCCCATTTCTAGGGATAGTTAATACCTGTCCATTCAAAAGTGACTGGAGTGGCTTGATGCGATTTGTCTAATTCCACCATGCTTTGAAGGCGTGAACTCTGATGGACTTTTGATCAGAGAGGGGGAAGAGTGTCGTTACCAAAACATATGCATACAGCTCCTTTTAATTGTATGACTTTTTACCCTTGCATCATATGAAAACCTTGAGGTAGGATGTAAGCTTTCAACAGGTCATAAATGTGGGGGTCGTCGAGACTGACACAATATTTCGGGAAGACAGTCTCGAAGGCAGGACCATCGTGTAGGGGGGCAATGAATCCACCAATGATGGCATCTGCAAAGTTGCGATGTCTAGTGTCGACTGCAACATAGAGGGAAGAGATTGGAAGGTAAGGACGAACAAGAGGTCCTAGTCCTAATTTTATAGCACCAAGGTGCGCATACTTAAAACCTACCTTTATAGCCCAATCTATATGTTCCTTGTCGATCAAATTTATGTGGACTGGTTCTTCAGAATCAGTAAATGAAATGCCTATGGAAGATATTTTAATCTGGGTAGACGAACTATATTGCCACCATTTTAATTTATACACATCTGTAGGTAGGATCTTGGGCAACTGCCAATCCTGTGATGGATTGAGGTCTTGAATATGAATTATTGAAGAGTTAGAGCTAGTTGATTCATCTGCAAAAGAAGATCTTCGTTCGGCTAAAGATACTTCTACATCGTATCCCGACTGACAATCTAGTGATATTTGAGGAATTGTATCCATTGATGGGTCCATTTCGATGGGATTTAATCTCACAAGGGTTTTACAACACAAGGAATTACTTTGCACTCTCTCTCTACTGCAGCCTTTCTTAAAACAAGATACTCATTGCCATAGCAGAGACCAACGTATCAATCCATATGAAGACCGTCATGACAGTCCAAAACAACAAACAAGAGCCTTCCATATTTTACTGGTGGATCCAATCCAAAACAATAAAACAATAGACCAAAAGAGGATATCCACATTCAGAACGGATGCATCCAAAAGAGGCTAAAAAACCATTATATCAAGAAAAAGATTAGCCAGCACTACCCTTTAGAAAATAACTACTGATCTGCTCTCAACCATTTCTAGAAAAAATTAATGCTACTAGGCTTGTCGAGTTTCCCATTATGGATGACATTGTAACAAATAATGCCATCGAGAGGCCCCAACTCCTTCTTTGAAAGAGTATCCTCTACACCATTGTAAACTCTAAAAATATGTCGGATGGAGAGAAAGGAGAAGTTTTCCATTAGTCTCTTGATGTCTTCCATCCAGTGCAGCAGCACCAAAGATTTCATTTTTTCTTGTCCCAAGGCCCACTGCACAACAACTTGTGAATCCCCCAATACTTGTAAGGTAGACAGGCCCCAGTTCTTTGCAGTCCCCACAATGCCACCAACTCTACTCGAGTGTTTGAACCATGTCCAACTTTCATCCAACCTTTTAGCTCAATTCCTCTTCCCAGCTTTAAGAATAACACAGCTCCACAAGTGCCATTTGATGCAGCTCGGTCAAAGAACCCTACAAGGTGTTCAAAGAATAGATTTACCTTTGGAGGCCTGGTTTCCGAAGTACTGTTCCATTCAGATATAGAGGAAATAATTTTCACAGAAATGATCTCAGATTTCTGCCTCTTCATAACAAAAGTGGCCCTATTCCCGGCCTTCAAAATTTCCCATAATAGAAAGAAGGGGAGATTTTTTACAGGTAAATTTCTCTTATACTAGCTACTCAAGTTCTCCTCTCAAGAGGATCCATCCAATCCCAACTAAACATGAGCTGAAAGTGGAACATTAAGTGTTTACAGACATCTTTGAAAAAAATGCAGTTACCAAAAATATGAGCAACTGACTAAGGTTCAAAGAAGCATAACATGGATCTTCCTGGAACCAAAAGGAACACTTTTATTTTGAGAGGAGCTTGACTTTTCCACAATCAATTGTTCCACCAATCAACAATTTCAAAGAACTCATCAATAATAAGATATCTATAAGATCTATAAGCCAAATGGGCAGCCACCGATCCATCCTTGGAGTTGAAAGACCAAACCAAACGGTCAGAATCTGAACATGAAGTATTTCCGTGAAGATACATACCTGTCCACTCCTTAGCAAGCTCGTCACAGAGATATTATGGTGATGGTAAAACTAACCATAAGGTAATAAATAAACAATATACAATTAGCATTAGAAAGAATCTCACGGCAATCAAATGCTTTAGATATGGTGCATTGCTTTTTATTGGATAGTCTTTCCAAGAAAATGAAACCTTTTAGATAGCCCCGGCCCCCGCTTTATGTGTATCTCCAAAAACAATTAAAATACGAAGGAATATGCCAATGAAGGTATAAATTCTGACATACTTTAGACCCCTCACCATTCTTCCAACCTAGGAGAGCACGTGCCTATTTCCAGGGATATAAAGCCTTTGACATAGCCACCCACCCTATGTATTCTTTGAGTTTGTTTTGTATTCAGTGCGCACTGCGGACCAATCTTTTAAGTTTTCCAAAACATTAAAACATCTTCGGATTCTCTCTCTTTCCAGATTCTCGCCTTCCCTATATTAAATGCCGACGCTGAAGACCAGCACGCCATGGACTGGATCAATTGAACCAGATTGCTATTATATAATATATGGGTTCATACTATTAATACCTGTAGGCTGTCATGTCTGCATGAGCATGAAAACGAAATGGCATAAGCTGTCTGCCATAAGGTCTGAATGGTATCAAAGAATCTGTAACACCAAGCTGGCATGTCCTCATTGTATTGTTTGAGAAGTCGTTGTTTCTATAAACATATAGACTGCCCATCTTCAAATACACTGGTTGAAAGATTTTATCTGCTATAAACTTACATTGAGTGGTTGTGGCTTCTGTGTTATTCATACCATAGCCAACTACTTAGTAGTATAGCAGCAGCATATATGCCGAATAATTGCAAAGTTGTTGAATGCAAATTGTTATGCAATGATACAAGCTGTGGGAGGAAGAGGCCTCTGCCGAAACGAGGGCAGGTGAAGGGCGCCATTGCATCCTCTGCTTTTCAAAGTATTATTTCTGCTGTTGAGAAGTCCTCGAGAGGTTCTTCTCAAAGCCGGACAAAGAGCTCCAATTAAAAGATGATTGGTATTTTGTGGATCTATATATATTGCGTTTTATGGTACTGAAGGTGAAGTAGAAGTCCCCACAAAACATGGGGTAATACATGACTGTAATATATATTTACGTTTATGGAAGTTAAATTTGAGTTCATAGGTTTGGAAAGTGTTCTTCATCCACTCCACTTGCGGTTGTGATGTGGAATCTTTGTTGTGTATCCAGTTGTCTCTTATCTGCGCAGAGGGTTTAGTTAGATTAAAGTTAAAATTGGCCTTTTCAAATTCAATGCAAGAAAAAATGTTCAAAAAATCAGACACTGGTCAGTTCAAGCAATCAAAAGATCGGAAAAATGTTTCTTAACCTATATCAAAGCTGTCACAGATAATATATTGAGAAGATTTCGTAATAATTTGACTGAATATTTGAAGGTCAAAATCTAGTGACAATCCTTCTTGGCGAGTTGGGAGCATTCTTGGATCGGCTTCGAGCTTCAGTGAGGAGTCCATCTCTGGTTTAGGTCATTCCAATCATACGAAACTCCTTCATTAGCAAGACGGTTAGCCTTGTTGGCAGTTCGTAGGACATGGGAGAGAGAAAGTGCCAAGATTTTGGAAATGATTTTTTGATTATGGATAATTTTAGGGATATATATAGTCTATGCGGTCCAATATTTATTAGAAAACTAATAAATACAAAATGAATAGCCTCCTGTATATTAATAATGAAATAAAAAAAAACTATTTTCGCCATAGCAAAATATTCGTTGAGTCTATTTTTCCCTAGTTTCTAGAGAAAATCTAGGGAAAACACTTTTTAGCCCCAAATTTTCAGTAATGGAGGATCTCAAAGGTTATTTTGCCCTCCATTTTCCTTGTAATTTAGGCATATGGTTGCATTTTCTTGTATTTTTAGTCAATTTCATGTGATACCTTTTTACGGCCATTCCTTTATTGGAGGGAAAATAAGGGGCTATGTTTTTCTATATAAAGGATACACTGATTCATGGATCACCCACATCGGATTGCGCTTGCTGGATGAAGGTTCTAGTTGATGCAATTCCACTTTTCATTTTTAGTTTTCTCGACATTTTAATTTTCGCATAACATTTCCATTGCAGAAAGCTCAAACCTTGAAGGGACATGTCGCACATGCAATTTATCAAAGAATACAAACTCACATCACACTTTTCATCCAATAATTAACATGGTATGTTTTTTTTATCAAACTTTTTATGTCTTTTATCCATAGTTACACTAGGTTATTATATTTTAAATTTACCTTTTATCATAATTTTTAACATGGATGCTTTTGAGGCTTGTTGAATTCTAGGGTAGTCTTGATCACAGGGGCTTCACTTGTTGACCAATATCCTATCACATTAGTTCATATTGTGGGTTTTAAAATTATCAAAAATCGAACCAATATATTGCAGGTATTGGGGGGANGAATTGACGTATAAAAAGGGGTGGGGAGGAGGTTTTAAGTATTGGGAGGGGGTTTCAACAAAAAGAGACTGGGTCAATGTCTCTCGAAATTAAGGGTATTCTTCAATATCCCACGATCGCACGTGTTGTGTGAGAGGTTCACTAAGTGAAGTCCCCGTGGTCTTGATTCTTATGGATTATTAGATGTTATTAGGGTTTTATTCTATCCTCAAAGTATTGGTTATGCCAAAGTGTTATAGAACTCAAAATTTATTATTTATTTTATTCTTTATCATGTTTAAACTATTGACTAACATTTATATATTGTTAGTGGATGTTACTCTCGATGGAGAGATGCCACATGGTTTTTATATATTCAAACTGAATTTGACCCAGTTGTTTAAAATCTCATTTTATTAGGATCTTGCTCTAAAATTATTGTTGTATCTAAGGCGTTAATGAGAGTGTATACGTTCATATTTTATGTATGTTATTGTTGATTTTTGAGATGTTAGTAATATAAATGAATGCACACTGATTATAATGGCGAGGCTATAGTGGAATGGTTATTATTTTGCTTGTCTTCTTGTAGAGTTCTCATAAGCGTACTGGTAGATTCTTTTATTTGTATTGAGAAGTTCATGATTGGTAGATTTTTTTATTCATATTGCAAAGTTTGTCAATTTTATTTGTGACCTAAAATTGTTGGGTTCAGTGCTTGTTTTATGATATATATTGCTTTTTGTAAGGGCCATTCAAAAGTAAAAAAAAATTGGTGATTTGTTTTGATATGTAATTGTTATCATCATCCATAAACGAGTCTAGTTATGTATGATAAATATATGATTTAGTTGGAACACGATACTTCATTTCCATCATGATTGTATATAATATGTATAGGGAATGTTTGACCTGAGATGTAGACATTATGCTATTTGATATCTAGTCTTTTCCATTCAATGAGGGTGATAAAATAATATTACCACATTTTTCATGCTTTCAATACTTTTAAGGACATGGATACAAACACCTCCTCAGTTTATTTGAGAAAAAGTAGTCTTTCACAGAGTAGTTCTAATTATATGCGTGATTATGCATTAATGTGATTTCTATTATTGTTAGTGTATGGTCTTATTTCTGATAACCATTGCAAGTTTCTAACTAACTCTAAAAATTTCTAAATCAAATGACATAATTCATATTTTGATTGTCAACAAAAGAAAGTAAAAAGTGGCATTCGTATCTATAAACAGATAAGCAATCCCTCCTCTCCTCATTCATGTATTTGTTCATTTGAGGGTCTAGGAGTTGAGAAATTCAAGTTCTATTATATACTCTTCTATTGCACTACCTTCGTAATTTGTAGAATCAAAAGTTGAGTATTCCTAGAAAAATTTCACCAAGATATTACACGATTTTATAATTTGATGAAGGATTTATGAAGTTTTTACACTATTTTATAATTCAATGAAATATTCGCTAGGATTTTACAATATATTATAGTTTAGTGAAAGATTCGCCAAGAATTTACAAGATTCTATAATAGAATGAAAGACTAACAAAAAAATTATATATACATATCATATTATTGATAAAATAACCTTCAATTTTTCTTATATATTAGGGAGATTCGTCCATTTATTATATATATATGAATTTCAAGGGTGTTCTTAAAATTATCCCTGGACTAGACACCAATTTCTTGAGCACTTGTTTACTGGAGAACCATTCAACAATTTTGATAGCATATGTATGATCAATTGAGAATTCCCATAAGCTATTAGTTTCTGGAAGCCATGTTTATATCCCACTCCGAATTCTTAGTTCAAGGCATAGATCTCAACAGCATTGTTGCTTTCAATACCTAGGGATCCTACATATATCCAGACTATTTCTCTATCATTGCAAATAATGCCCCCAAAACCCACTAGGCTTGCGTTCTCTTTTGAGACTCCAACAAATTTTATTTTCTGGAAGAATGGTAGAGGGAGAGAACATTTGAGAGGGATGGAGATTGAGAGATGTTTTAAAAGTCTTAGAGTTGGCGGGCTAAGCGGGTGAAGATCCCATTTTTGCATGATAATTCCTTCCTGCCTCTATGCATTAGGTGATGTTAATTGTATCAACAATAGCATGCCTTATTTTATGAAAACCCGATGATTGGTCATGTTGGTATCTTTGAATTCCTGACGTTTACATTATTTCCATGTTTGAGAGAGAAGAAATCTTGGGAATTCTTATGCGGGTGTGTGATTGTCAACCTTATGTAGTCATTGTTTTTGTCACTTTGTCTGAAAAGAAAGGGACTATGCTCCCATAGGGTCTCTACGAAGGAGCATTGATTAAAAAAATCTTGCATAGTTCATGCTTCTTCTTTGCAGAGGAAATAGAGTGAAAGCCCTTCGAATCCTCTATGAAGGAGATAATCCTAGGTTAGAATCTTCCTTGGAGCCACCAACCATAAAAAGGTCGGGTCTTCCATCCTCGGATTTTTTTTCCATATTTGTCTCTTGATTTGGTCATGACATTCCATCGAGTGCCCTGCTAAAATAGAGTAATCTTCCTTAAAATTAAAGTATCCTTCCTCTTTGAATCCCCATTGGAATTTGTCATGGCCCTTTGTGATTTTGATCATCCCACCCTCAAGCTATTTATAAACTATCTCTCAAGTTTGTTGATAGTTACCCATTTTCCATTTCTATTTAGGGATCCAATCTCACTATTCAGAATTGGGGCGGGTGGAATCCTAATAATGACAAACTTGGGTGTGGTGATCCTTACTCAAAATTTCTTTGATAGTTTGGACTTACGTCTTGTCTCCCAATTTGGGGAGCTGCTGCCATGTGTCATCCTACAACATAGTCAACTAACCATCTCTACTTTGCTATAAGAAATAAAGCAATTATCCTAGACTACGGCTTTGTTCTGACTTTTTTCTTCCATGTTGTGTTCCATATAATATATCCCTTCTTGTCCCCTACCATTCATATTAAATCCTAGTCCGCTATGCTTTATGCATACTTTTGTTTACATAGTTCACTCCAATTCACTCCAAGTTCCCTCTTTACAATTGAGCCACCTCCACTAGGTTTTGACACCTAGGGTACATTTTTCTATTTTGGATCAGGAAACTCCAACCCTCCACCAGGTTTGGCATCTAGGGTATCTTTTTCTTAGAGTATGAAAAGTCCAACTTGAAATCTTATTTTCCAGTTTGGTGAGCCATTCCTATCAATAAGTGTTGTTGGAAACATTTTCATTGATAGAATCCCCTAAATACTTCGAGTGAAGAGAGCTTCTTTGGATTCTTAGAATTCTTGATATGTTGAGTATTAAAAGAAGTGTTATAAAAAGAAAGAGTTGAGACTTACCTAGATTGATCTCCATATGTGAAGCTTCCATTAATAGTTGAAGTATTTTTTTGATCATTTGAGATTTTATGTGTGAGGGAGTACCCATGAGCATTGAGTCATCCACAACTACAACCGTGAGGCTATTGGTTTATTTCCATATAACCTTAAGCCATTTATTATGCTCCTACACATTGTTGTTTTGATACTCACGAATCCTCCGACCATGGGTATAAAATGGAAAGGGTATAAGGGATCCCCTTAGAGAATGCCTCCAGAGTGGGAAAAAGGTGGAGGATGGAGAACCATTGACAATGATGTAGAAATAATATGAGAAGTGAAAATATAAAATCCAATTAGTCCATCGCTTAGAGAATACGAAAGTAAGAAGAATATGTTTGATGTACTACCAACTGATTTTGTCAAATTATTTGGACATGTCAAGCTTACATCATGTATGGATTTTTGGATGTTTTAGAAAATGAATGGTCTCATGGGATATGATTATGCAATGCCAGATTTTTCTTCATTCAACATATCCCTATTTATTTGGAAAAATGAGTTTGGGAAAAGGTCCTTCAACCAATTGGTAATTAATTTAGCAATAATTTTATAAATGACTAAATACACAAAGATATCAAATGATACTTATTAAGATCCATTGCTTTCTCTTCCTTGGGGATCACTGAAAGGAAGATGGAGTCAAGAACTTGTAGCAAACCTCCAATTCTCATTGATTCCTCTACTAGTTCCCTCACATCAATTTTAATCATAAACTAGAAGACATGGAAGAAATTAGTGGTGAATCCATCTCGGCCTATGGATTTCCAATTTTTCATCTCCAATATGACATGGTCCACATCCTCCACCACTATTTTCAGAAGAAAACTTCCATTCTTATCCTCTATGACCAGTTTGGTGAATCTCTATTTAAATAGAGGACCTCCTTCATTTGTAGTTGTATAAAGTTGAACTTTCATGCTCTTGTGATTTGTTCTAAGGAAGTTACTTGCATTTTGGTTCATTGTTGGATTACTTTTACTATGTGGCACCCCCATGTATTCATCTTGATGGAAACTTGTTGTTGAAAATGAAATTTCAATCTTGGTATATAATGCACAATTTTTTGATAGATTTCAATTGGTCCCTCTGTTGTTCTATTATAAGCGTCTTGCAGATGGACACAAGCTTGCTTTCTATATCTGAAGGATTAACCAACTTGGTTTCTTTTTTGTCACAAAGAGAACTGATGTGATTGCGATATTAGTGTGGGATCATTGAACGACATAAAAAAATTGGAGTTTTTTTCACCTTCTTTAAACCATTTTACTTTGCATTTTTATTTTCGTAGAATTTACTCTCAACTATTCCAACTATTTAATTGGGTCTGAAGATTTATTTCCTCCTCCAAAAGAGGTGGGATTTTGTCTTCAAATATCATTCATTGATGAAGCCTCTCCATGCTCTCTTCCAATTCCTTCTTGGATTGAAATATTTTCCCAAAGAAATCCTAGTTGAATTGTTTTACCCATGTGTTTATATTTTTAAGAAATTGCTAAAAATTTTCCATCACTGTGTGCTTACTTACTTCTACTTCTTCCCACCAAGTTGCAATATTTCTCTAAAAGTGAGGGTGTTCTAGCTAGAATTTAAAAAAAAAGGGTTATTAACTCAAAATCCTCGCAAATCCATTCTCAAACAAAAATGCCAATTATTTGACCCTACACACGGGAGAATTGTATCATCTAAAGCGAGTTCTAAATTCATAAATGGATTTTGATATAAAAAATCTATCAAGTCTAGATTCCATATGCTAGGCTCCCACGCTTTATTTTTTCCAGGTGTGTATGCTATGGTTGGTCTCCATGTACACTAGATTTAGAGCTTGAATTGTTTTCTTGAATAAGGAACTATCCTAGTCCAATCACCTTATTCCTCCTATTTTCCCTATTAACAAAGTGATAATGTTAAAATCACCTCGAGTTTTCCAATGTCGAGCTCTTGTAAGTTGGCTTATGTCCTAAAGAGATTTCAAGAATTGAATCTAGTATCTGTGATGGGAGGACCATATACATTAAAGTAATGTATCATGTTCTTTCAATCCCAATTACATATAATCTAGCTGACATGGTTCTAGAAGTGGAGAAAAATTCTCCAAAATAATCTCATGCAAATTCCACACGATTTGCAACTCACCTATCATTATGTGAGCATCAAACGCTACTACTTGATTGTTTTTATACAATCTAAGAGTTATTTTGTGCATGGTGTCACTAAAGAAATTAGTTTCTTGTAACATTGGAATATTGGGGTTTTTTAGGGAACCCTTGATCATAATATCCTATACTTATTTTCTCATTAAGGATCATCATGTTCCATGTCACTATCTTCATGAGAAGGGAGGAGTGGGGTAGGAGAGGAGTTATCCATTATAGGGATGTATTGCAGGGATGATTTTAAGGGCGAATTTTAGCCCAATGGTGAATTTTAAGGGTTACCCAAAAAAAAGTGGGCGAATTTTTATATTAAAATGTTTTTTATTTTATTTAATAAATTCGCCCATTGTTTATTTTATATATATAGCTACCCCAAGGTAAATCGCATTCATCCCAAAGGAGGGAAAAACTGGAAAATGAATATTAGCCCACGAAAATATTGATTTTTTCCCACATTCGCCCGAATTTTTTCGATTTGGAGGAGATATTTGCCCAAATTTGCCCGATTTTTTCTGATTGGGAGGAGAAATGAAGATGGTTCGCCAGATTTATGGATAATAGGTTGAAAAATTGGTATTTCACCCAGGATTTATGGATAATACGATTAAAAATTTGGTATTTCGCTCTATCTGCTTACATTACGTGAAAATGATGGACAAGCTAACAGAGGAACAGATCTCTGAGTTCAAGGAGGCTTTCATTTTGTTTGACAAGGATGGAGATGGTCAGTACTCACAAATCCCCTTCAATTATTTGTCTTTCTCTACATGTTTTCAATCTCTTCTTGTTCTGTAAGAATAGGGAGAGATGCAATGTATTTAGCTTATTTGGGTTATGAAATTTTGAGTTTATTTACATAGATCTATTGGCCAAATTGCTTTATGTGATGACTTGTGTACTTAGATCGATTGAAAGCAATGGCGTTTTTTATTACCCATTTTATTAGATTCTATGATTATCCATTTATGTTGGGTAGTCATGGTAGAGGGATGTAAGTAATGGTCACATGGTTGGTACTCTGTAGTCAAATCATTTCCCTGTAACATTATCAGTGTTCTATGGTGAATAGGGGAAAAGGTATTAGATATGTTTCATTCAGTTGGTTCTCTTATTGCTTGATTTGAGTTTTCATAAATCACCACTCATCAAATTCTGAACATTTTTACTTGTATAGTTAACTGAAGTTTTAACCCTCTTTTTGATTGGAGTGGGTAGGAGACTTTTATGAGAGATTTGTAACCTGTTGCAATTAGACTTCTTGGTTAGTAATTTTGTCAAAGTCACCCAAAAATTTCACTTAGTCTCATTCACAGAATGAATACTGCATTAGCACTGAAAACATCTTAGTTTAAAACACTTTGGAAGTATTGTAGCCACCTTGACCTGAATCTCATCTTGAAACACTTTAATCAATAATTTTTTCACAGTCACCCAAGAATTGCACTTAGTCTCATTCACATAGAAGAATGCATTAGGACTGAAAACATCTTAGTTTAGCACTTTGGAAGTAGTGTAGCCACCTTGATCTGACTCTCATCTTGAAACACTTTGATCAACTGTACTAGGAGCAAGACTTTTGGGTTTTAATCCTGAGCCATCATTACTGTGAGCACTCAACCTTGTTTCTAGACCACAGCTTGATGATATTTTCCTCATTGGATATTATTCTTTGGCACTCTGTTGGTTTTATTCTGGGTGTAAGTTATAGTATTCAACAGCCATGGAGCTCATTATAAATTATTTTCTAGGGCACATGGTACTTATTATAAGAGTAGCATAGATTTCTTTTCTTTTCCTTCTATTTTTATTGTTCCCACTATCCTTAAATATGCTAATCACTTCTATTCACTCAAAGTTATCCTTAAATCAGCTAATCACTTCCATTCACTTAAAGTTAGTGCTAATAGTAGTTGGTATCCCTGGTGATCTATTTCTTCTTTAGGCAATGCTGGTTTCTGTGGCTTCTATCGAAGATCATGGATGTTTTCATTTTAAAGAGCTTAGTCCTGCTTCAAAGATGACAAGACAGGGGGCTTAATCTTTTGTCTATTTGATGCATCAACTATTTTTAGCTGTACTCATGTGGCGAGTTATTCTCAGGTAGTCTATAACAGGTTAAAGATCTATCTTAGTGTTTAGTCTCCAATTTTGTCAAAAAAATTGTTTATAAATATCTACTTTTAAGATAATAAAGTCACAGTTTCAAAGAACATATTCTCTTTCCATTTTCCATGCTTTTGTTCTGTTTGCATTAGAAATTAAGTTCACCTAGGTGAAGATACTTGTATCCTACGTTTTTTAGTAGTAGGTAGACATTGTGTTTCACCAAAAGGTGGAATGGTGAATCTATTGTCTAATGTGGAGCCTTTCCTGCTGATTGGCTTTGCAGATCAAAAGAGACATGTTTCATTTTCAGTGAACTCAATGCCCACTAGGTAAAAATGTCAAATCAATTTCCTTCACAAGATTGCATTGAAATATTGGCATTGGTTGTAAATTTGTGATTCAAATCTAGCCAGCTATTTGTCATATTAGCCCCTTATCCTTTTAGTTTGGGAAGTAGAAGAATTGACCTCAGGTTCATCCAAAATCATTAGTAGATAAATCTATAACAACTTTAGTAATTATTATCATTAATTAGTGCCTAATTAGTGCCAGTGAAACTGAAATTGGTAAACAATTTTTAAAACATCATGAATATTTAAAAGATAACGTATTACAAGATTTTTGAAGTTTGAGATTTTAATACTGGTATCTTTTTTCATGTCATCCAAGTGTGCATACTTTTGACAAAATATGATCGTCTTTATGTCTGTCTAGAGTGGGTAGGAATAGCAAGGTCCCATGATACAAGCACTATTACAGTTCCAAATTGAACCTTTATGGGCTTCCATCAAACACTTTCGGACTATATAGAAAAGTTATTTCAGAGCTTGCAACAATAATTTTCAAAACAGAGTAAGATTTCCCAAGTGCACTATTTGATTTATCCGTTCTTTCCATAAATTTACTGAATACACAAGAATTAGACATCATTTTCCTTACGGACACATAATGGAACTGATTGTGCACTAGAAACTTGTAGTTGTGTCCCATTTCTATCGAACAAATTATTTGTGGAAATAAATTTCCAAGATGAGAGTGGGTGCAGTGGCAGCTGCTTTCTCTTCATCTTCTTGTTGGGCATCGAAGCCATAGCCCTTGCTCTAAGTTCTTCAATGTCCATAGTGCCGAAATTTACTTATGCACTGAACTTCTTCGACTTGGCAAGTAAAAAACGTAATTGGGGAAGTCAGACCCTCTCTTACTCTTATCGTCTACTCTGCCCAGCCCTATCCTCCCGCCTCTCTCTTCGTTGGTCATTTCTTTCATTCATTTACCGGTTTCCATGAGGTAGAAACAAGAAGCTCTGTGTCTTTGAAAGTTCCCCTGTCAACTACTTAATGTGTGGCAAGGGAAACACTGATTCCTAGTGGTTAATCACTGGATCTTTCAATTTCTTCAAAATATGATTTAAGCCATAGGATATGTTGAAAAATTTCCAATTTTTGTTTGATTTCTTTGTGAAAATATGATATTAAGCCATGATAATCTATAGTTTTTTTTTCAATTTGTTTTGTCGAAAATGCATCATATAGTTCACTATAATTCAATATAGATGTACATGATGATTTTAAAATCCCCAACCGAAGAGTTGATACACAAAGACTTCTACATTTTTTATACATATAAATCTAGGGGGGGTTCTTAAAATCATCTATGCCTGCGTGTGAAACCAATCATGGTTGTGGCTCTAATACAACGGAATGAGTGGAGGTATCATGCCCATAGTTCGGAACATGGGATATATGGGAAAGGAGCTGAGGTAACATGCCTGCTCTGAGAACTTTTGTTGTGGGAGCATGCTTTCCTCATGGTTCTCATTCAGGAGCTAAGGGCATATGATTGCTCTACTGTGGGAGTTGACATGCCTCACAGGACAAAACAGTTGAAATTCCAAGCCTAGTTGAACCATGCATATGGGATATGGTCTTTGTTGGGAATTAGCTTACTAGGAAAGTTGCTTGAACTAGTATTGCAATGCTACCTAATTTTCAAGAACCCTTAGTCTGAAGACTCTAAACTGCATTGTGATTTGCATAGTGCTAAGTGGGATAACTTGTAGTTTGCTGCATGGCTAAATATTCCCTTTGTCAAAAAGGATCTGTCTAACATATTAGTAACTGGTCACCCCACTACTTGTACATATCCCTGTTTTTTCTGTTGAGCCTTTGATTGTGCTTCCACACAATTTGGGGGTCCTAAGGAAAGAATAATTTCATGGGCAAGGTTGGGTGGAAATCAGATGGTAATTTAAGAGTTGTCCAGGGAAGGAGTTGGATATACCAATTCATCCAATGGGGCTAGTTGACCAAGTGCAGGTATAATCTATTATATTTTCTTGTATATCAAACTAATTTTCGTAATTTTTTTGATAAGTTGTTAATGAACTAATATGACAGACTGTTGGAAATGCCACATGTATCTATGGTTGTTAAGTGGAAGCTTTGTTGGTATGAATGGCTATGGGATTTATTTTACCTCTCTTAAAATAAAAATGGCCATAAACTTGATGATTGAAAGAGCTGACAAATTATAGCTCTAAAATCTTGGTAAAAGAGGACTAGGGATGAGACCTATCACTATATCCTGTCTTTTCATTATTGTTTCTGGGAAATATTTTCTAAAATTGTCAATGATATATGTTGGTTTAGTGCATGAAGCTTAGAGAGAAATTCCTGTGTTTTTATGATATTCTGGATTGAGTTACTCTGTTTTCTTTTCTGGAGTTATGGCAGCAAATTAGAAATGTTAGTCTCAATATGTTTGTTATATGAAATCATACTTCCATGCTCAATTGGTGGATTTTCAAATTTCTAAACCAGTGTGATTGTGAGGAATTTATTTTCTTACAAAGCTATTCTCCTTGAAACCATGATTGCGGGTATAGTTGGGCATATAACCTATTTAGAAAAAGGCAAACTCTATTTATGGCAATTGTGAAGACATTTAGTAGGTGAATTGATGCAGAATCAGTTTGCTGCTGGAATTTATGGTAACGGGTAAATTTCTGTTTGTGAATACTGAAAACAGGTATTAGAGCTGTTAACCGCTATTTGTGACTCAAACAAAATATAGATGTATATTGTTGTAGCTTGAGATTAGTATATTACTGATACATGAAGTATGTATTGACCATGGAATGCAAAATTCATGCCCAGCTTTCACTACATGTTTGAATAAACAACCACCTAGGATTATATCGATGGCATTAGCTTCTTTTGATGGCATTATAACTCAACGAAATATCTTCTCCCTCTTGGTTGTGTGATTTCTGCTTATACCACGAATTTAATTGATGGGTATTGACTATGTTAATTTGATATGTAATTTTCCTTGTCTTAACTAACTGAAAAGTTAAGCTCATCAATGGATGTTAGCAAGCCACCATACTAAAATGATGGAGACCTCACCAGAGGATGGCATCTCCAACTATGTCGTCCTCTACCTGTCTGTTGGGGTGCTGTCACGTCCCCATGCCTCCGACCGACGACAAGGACGCGATCCGTGGCTTAAACCACCTGGGCTAAGAGCCCCATGAACATGTACATGAATAAAATTGCTGAAACAAAATGCTTAAACATAAACACATGAACATTTATCATGCACAAATGCAATCATCTTTCAGACACAGTGGAAACATCATACATTTAAGCCAGCATTCATTTAATAGGTTCATCATTTTCATTAACAGACTTTACAGTTGCAGAAATAAAATGGACAGATCACTTATCTTATGGAAACTTCACTCCGCAACCAGCTACGTCACTGCAACGTTCCACCCAACCATAGGCCAGCGTGCTCCTCAATCTCTCAGCAATGCTGCCACCCCCGAGCTGGGCATGATTCTCCAAGGAATAAGGGAACTAGTAGGCTAACACATAGTTAAGCATACACAAGCATAGTCAAGCCAACACAGTTGGGTTTATCATGCCATCAAGGAGTGGGAAAGGCTAAATGCTAAGCTGGTGAGCTCATTACAGAGCCACGAACACCTACACCAGAACTATCCTGACCTCTAAGACACCCACCACACCCAACACAAGGAATCAGTCCCTTCTTTGCTACACAGTCTCTCAGGCCCTGCATTCCCTTCCAGTGCTATTCAGGGTTGTGGTGAAGAAGGCCAGCCCTCTAGCTCTATCTGTGTGGTTTCCAGCCACCAATTTTATCAAGCAAACCAAGCCCCCATCCCTGCTCCCAATACAGTCCAAAGACCAACCATTGCACTCAGGCAATTAATTTAGCTGTCACAGCTTAAACAGGGAAAGCCAAATCCTGAATCGTTCTTGGCCCTATCGTGGCCAAAACGATTCCCCAAATGAATTATAGCAGTCCCCAAATGTAACAACAGACACAACTCACAACATGGGAAAGCAACAGTCCCAAAAGAGAAACGTAACAACATACATTACCAACAACGTGGGGAAACAACAGCCCGTTCTGGGCAACGAAGTCACTGGAAGAAATTACACAGACCACACTGAGAAGGAATTTACAGTCTCCTGACCTGTGTGTGAGGAACAGCAATGTAGAGCCCACAAATCAACCCGTGAGGAAAAGTTCCACCCACACCATTCACAAATCCGCAAAAGAAAACTGCTGCGTGGGTAATTCTAGCAAAATCCTGTGCGTGAAGATGAAAAAACGGGAAGGAATCCCTCTGCGTGAGAATGCACAGCAATGGAGAGGACACAAATTGCAGAAGAAAATCGCGTGGGTAAAACCCAGGAAAATTCTTGTGCATGAAAACAATGAGCAGCCAAATGGGAAGTGTGTGAAGGTGAATAGCTACCAGGAGGACACGAAAATTGCCGTGCGTGGGTGCTCAGCAACTCGTGGAGAGGAAGAAGTGTCTGCGTGAGGGGATGAGCAAAAAAATCGTGGGTAGAGTGTGCGTGTGGGTGAGGAATGACAGTCCTGCCACCCCACTCCCCAAAACCATTAACTGCCCCAACTACCAGCAGCCTTTCTTAATGAAAGTGGTTGGAATAAGACAATGGAAAAAGACACATGGGTTTTTCTCTCATTGGCCAAGGTTTGACAAATTCCCCCACATCCTCATCCTTGGGAAAATCATGCCCCTTTCTCATTTTAGTTGTCGCGATCGTAGCTGGTCGGGTTCATTTTTATTTATAGATGCATATTTACATGATGACCATTATAATATATGCCGCATGCCCCAATATACCATCGGTGACAATTTAAATCCAAAACATAACATAACCGATCAATGGTGGGGCCTTGGCCTTTAGCTCCACACCCTGATCATTTACAATTTATACATCATATACATCTAATGTAGCGGGGTCAAAAACGGGACATTACAGTTGCTATCTCATTGGGCATGATTTTGTATAAGTTGTGGCAGTCTGCAACATGCTCAAATAGAGCCAGGGATCTCACTCCACATAAGCAGAATCCTTTAATGGCATAATTTGTTGGTGTTGATTTTTTCTAGGTTGTTGGCCTACTATTTGACAGAAAGCTTAACCATATATATCCCAATTTATTTATCTTAAATGTGAAACTTGCAAGTTGCAATTGGATTTTCAGTTAAGGTATTGGACAACATGCTAAGGGTTTGGATTTAGATTTCTTCCTTTTCAAAATCTCTGTGGTGATTGTGGGCAATAGAGTACAACTCTGTAAATGGAAAACACAGTAATGAAGCTTCTATGGGCATGTATTTTCAAATTTAAGTTTTAACTTAGAAAATTGCTTTGATGATGGTAAATTGTTATTCTTGTGGGCATTACTTTCGGAGTTTAATTTCTCTTTCCAAATTGATTTTGGGATGAGTTTAAGTGACCATTTATTGAGTCACTAAAGTTGGCTTCTATTTGTTTGCAAATGCATTTACTGTGTTTGCTGTTGATATTTTCCCTAAAAGTACCTTTTGGACCTTCTCTGTAGAAGAATGATCATCATTCATGTTTGTGATGGTTGAAAAAGTTCCACTATTCAAGAGTTGATGCTTTTGGAGTTGGTTCTTGCAACATATTCAAAGATTTGTTCATCAAAATGGAACCCCCCTACAGAGTTTCTTCATATTTTTCCTACTGATTATGTACGGATGCCACTTTTTCATTTTCAGAACTTATAAATTAAAAGAGAGCATCAATTTTCTGAACAAAATGGTGCCCAACTTTTATAGGGTGCTATTCTTCCTCTTCCCTTCTTACTTGCTCTGCAGTAGAAGGAAATGCATTTAGGGTCTATTGGCGAGTCTCCAACATCGAAGTGTGAAAAAATAAAGGATCAATGTCGATTCATGTTGAATACACTTGAGAATCTTAAGAAAGCTGATTTGATTCCTCAAGTTTATGGCTCTACCATTGTCTCTCTTGCCAATGACGGAGATATCTAGTCTTGCAAGCAAGATTCGAAGGAAGACAAGTATTTGCTTCTCCATGAGGTTGGGTGCAAAATGATTGTTAATAGATTTATTAATGCTGAAGAGGTTGGGTGCAAAATGATTGTTAATAGATTTATTAATGCTGAAGAGGTTGGGTGCAAAATGATTGTTGATAGAAAAATGCATGATAAGTTTGTTCGCAGTGCATGATGCAATTTCCAATCTTAAAATGAAGTAACAAGGCTAGTGATGTCTGAGTTAGTTCATAGCATCTACTGCACAAATATGGGAGCACACCTACTTTAAAATCCCATCATAAAGACTGTAACATTGCTTCCTTACAGACTGAGAAACACACCTCATTTTTATATCTACTATTTGTGAACCTCCTCAGTAATGACTGTGTGCGTGAAAATATGGTTTGTAGTATGGTACTCCAAGTAGAAATTTGCATGTCCTTTGGCCCTTAGTCACCTTCTTTCAAGTTTGTTACTCTTCATATATAAACTGGTTACATATCCTTGTATCAAGGGTAAATTATAACCACTTCTTATTCTCAGGAAACATTCTAGGTGGGAAAGAGTCATGGATAATGTTTTATGTAATCTTCATTACCATGTTGGTAAACTCAGTATAATTGGCATTGTTAGGTATTCTTAGAATTAAATTGCTCCTCTTATGTATTGGAACTAGGATACCATTTTCATATGTCATTTTCAACTTCAAACACTTGTAGTGCTCAAAGTTCTGATATCAAAACATGTGAAAAATATAGGAGGGATATATAAACATCCTCGTGAATGTAAACTCTTCTATTTGTTCATGGATTATTTGGATTAAGAAATTATAGAGATCAGGAAGCTAGTGAAGGTGATCTTAAGAGGGTAATTTTATCACACTAATGTTGCTTGTAGATATACCTACAGGATACTGTGACTGTCAAGTAATCTTTTTTATTGTTTTGAAATTTGGTGTATAATATCATGCCAATCCCTAAGAAATGAGAGACTTGGATCTAGTTATCTCATGGTTTAAGTTTCTGGAAAATGTATAATAGTCAACTTATCTAAGTATCCAACAATTAGAAATCCCAAGTCCATCATTCCAAATTATCCAAGATTCACAAGCAGGACACAAAATGGTCTACCCATCAGTCCATTTCTTCTTTCTCTACCTATGGAAGTAAGTATCATGGTTATACTTTGCCTCAATTCATGGAACCTGTCTAATTCAAAGAGGCCTAAAACAAGGGTTTTATCCATATCATTACAATAATGAAAGGGGTTGAGTGTGTAGTTTCAACATGTATTATTATAGGATTTGTGTTTTTTCTATGATCCACTCACCCAATACTTCAACCAATATCATACAGCCACACAGACTAGAAGCATACATTCTATAGATTACGACAACATACCTTGTAGATTCCCAAATCAGGTGCACAACAGGTGGTTAACAAAAGATCGCTCTCTTGATAAGATTTATCGTATATTTCAAGATGTAGATAATATGCTTACTGATGGTTGACCTTTCCTTTGTGGCAATGAGTTTATTGTAGCTTACTTGTCATTTCCTGCACTTGCTAGTACTATACTATGCCCAGTGTGGGATGTAACCCATCTAGTACCAATAGAAGAATTTCCATGGAAACATATAATGAGGATGTATGAAACTGAAAGAAACTATCAGGGAAGCATATAATGAGGATGTATGAAACTGTAAGATGTAGAAAATCCTTCTTGAAAGAACTTTCCCTTTTGGTAAAAGCAACTTGGTCAAAATAGTAGCTTTCTTTGTCCTTTAAAACCAGTTAAAACAACTAAAAATAAAATCAAAGGAAAGGTTGTTAGCAATTAATAAGGTCGATTTGCTTGTTTTGGGGATGGTATTGTCTGAAAGGGGCCAATTCCACTTTGAATGCAACCATACACAAAGCCTAGAAAGCAGGGATAGTAGTCTTGATGAAGGAATGCTTTCCTGTTTTAGGCCTTATTGCCTCTTTCTAAAACAGTAGACAAGGAAAACTACTTGACGGGATTTGAGGTTCTATGTATGCTGAGTTGAGAAGCAAAATGAGGGTCACACAGTTCACTTTGGAGCATTGATTGTATCAGCAGAACAACTCTTTACTCTCTCATCCACCACACGTCAACCACTACCACCATTCCTAGTAAGGATATCTTTGGCATCCTATCACCTATGATCCATTATGATGCAAACAATCTCTTAGGTAATAAGTGATTAAATCGGTTATGCTTATTCCAGTTCTCTGATTATCAGTATGAATATTTATATTGGAGAGCTAGTCCATTAGGGAAGACGTATTTTCCATATGAGGCAAAGGTGACTTGCCCATGATAACATTATTCCAAATCTTGATGATTGTCCATTTATTGGCATTCAAATATGCATGTTTCTAGATTAGATGGAATGCTTGATGAATACTTTTATAGGTTTGAGATCCTCCTATTGAAGTGGGTTTGGAGAATATCTTATTCATTTCAATGTTGTTGAAGTATTTTTGCATGAGAGAATCCTTCCACAATGTTATATATCCATTTATTAGATTCCAAAGAAATTTTTATCCCATGCTTATTTTGAATATTACAGGATCTCTAACTCTAAATCCTCCCCTAGAAAGAGGCATTTTTACCACATGATACCAATGAAAAAAAAGGTATTTCCTGTCCACTTTTCCCTATTTCATTTAGAACTCCCATTATGGAAACTAAAGTTAAGAATAATATAAAGGTGGGGATCAAAGAACAGATATAATAAGGATGCTTTGAGTCTACATATTTAGTCATTGTTCTTTGTTACCCCTCATGTTGTATGAGGACCCTTTTTCATCATGATCTAGTCACATTTGGATGTTAACTTATGATGTCCTACATGATCCAATAAGTGATTTTAGACGAGGCCATTTTATGGACACATGATCCGTTCCTAGCATTACCCTCATGACTCATTCAAACTATTTGTTGAGGGGGTGAATCCCAGAGGATGGAGGTTAGAGCAGAATTACAGGTTCATGCCTCGCAGCTTAGCATGATTATGTTGTCTAATGGGTTCATAGCACTAGAGTTAACTTGATATAACTCAATATTATGATGACATGTTGAAGATGGGACCTTGTCTATGTGTTGAAATAATAGTTCTATCCAAATGGCTATGAAGACGAACTACTGAGGAAATGGAAATATGTTCAACAAGAACAAGGACAAAGTGTTCAAGAATACACATGAATTTTGAAAGTAGGCCATCATGCTGGGTATCTCTCTGAATGAACCTCGATGGTAGTGAAATACTTTGGAGGCCTATTTAGCAGTATCCAAAGGCAATTATATTATTATAGCTATTGAATCTAAAACGTATAGATGAGGCAAGTAAGAAATCTTTTTCCATCAAGTTGGACTTCAAAAAGGGGTAATAGCAAAAGGGCCATGAATAAATCAGCAAAAAGATTCCATCCACAAGTAAGTGAGGGAAATATCCAAGAGGAATTGCAAATACTATGATGGGCACACATATGATAAGTGTTGGAAGCTTCATCCAGAAATGCATAAAAAATGGTACAAATCCTAGAAAGGAGAAAGGACAACTACCAAAATGGAAGAAGCAATTGCAAACAATGTTTCTGATGTGGATGAAACCATAGTGTGGAATCTGCACTACGTTGCAACAACCAAGGGTAAGTGGAGAAATCATTTATTATCCAAATCAAAGTTCAAATGAAGAACCGAAAGGTAAATAGTCTATTTGATAGTGATTCTCAATGTAATTTGATTTATGAAACCTTTGTTGATGAGCTTGATCTATAAACTTGTAATATAGTACAATGATGTTGTTGAGATGTTTACAAGAAAAATAGAATGTGATGTAGCACCTCTTGATACACGTAAAGGGATGTTCAGCAGTGCCTATTTATGGTATAGGGATGCAACTTTCTAGAGAAAATAAACCATTATCACTTGGGCAAAGGTGGTAAGGCCTTCTTCATCAAAGCACAAAAGGCCAAAAAAGGGAGAAGCAGAATATCTATAATAGTCATGAAACAAGGGTAGACAGGAAGATTGATTAATACATGTCACAAACATGCAACCTTCATATCTAATGGAGTTGTGGACTTGGAGAAACAAGTGGAGGTTATGTGCTTCCATATTCTCCATCAATAAGATTTTGGGGACCAAAAGCCTCCCACTAAAGAAGTGTGATCTGAAATGGATAGAACTAAAGAGCCAGAACAAGAAAAGGTTTTGGGCCTGCCGTGTATTGGAAGTGAAATTTTGGACCATGTGGAGAGGAGCTTACCCCTGCACTCCACACTCTACAAAAGTTGAAGCAAGAGCATGCAAAGTGAGGGACCTACCTAACCTCCACATCAAGACCCCTGCATTATGATGAAGCTCTATGTCTGCATAGAATAAAGAAGAAGAGACCCAAAACAAAGACTATTGAGGCATACCTGATAGATGACATCACCATGTAGAGTCCACAAATCCATAGAGTAGATGCCACATGGAATCTACAGAATAAAAATCAACCCTTCAAGGAAACATAAAGATCATACAACCTAAAATCCATTACAGGAGGCAATTACTTTGGGGGGTTCCATTGGCATCATTCAAGGGTTTGCAAGGAAGATGGAGGAGGCATTTTATAAGTCTAGGGGAGAGACTCTAGGAATTCCAAGAGAAGAGAAACCAATAGAGGTGGGAATAAAGAGGGAGATTGGGACATTGGTTGGAAAATTGGCATTGGAAGTTGAAAGCTTCAGAAGTTGATGGCACAGAAGAAGAAAACTAAAGACTAAGAATGAGAAGTATGTTCCTAGATCACGAGACCGAAGATAAGTATGGCCCTATCCACAGAGAACAAAGATTATCTCAAAGCCAAGATGCAATATGAAAAATGCATCCATGGAGTAAGAATACACAAAATATATATCTAAGAGTATATAGCTGATTTTGTCATCATTCTTGAGCACAGAAAGAGCCAAACAAAGGCCATGCTGGTTTTCACAAATGGGTTTCCAGGGTAAAATTTGTGTTAGTTCTGTGTATGTAATTGATGTTTCAGAATTAGTTTTCTTCCTCATTTTTAATTACAGTTTGCAAGTAATATTGTAATACACAGTCAGAATTAATTTGCAATGAAAGAGAAAACATAGAGAAACATTATAGCTTTCTGCAAAAATAATTAAGGTCCATACTGGTGAAATGACTCAGCCATAGGATGACCGATTATGGATCAGAACCAAGGACCACCTCTGCATGGTTTATTGTTGTTTGTTGTTGTTATGGCCTTAAAACCACCCAGAATTGAGATTTACTCTGTTTTATTATTGGTTGAGGGTTAAAATAGTGTTGAATCATGTGTTTTCTTATTGTTAAAACAGAGTTTAAAAATGTTTTATTATTGTTTGAGGGTTCCTTTCCTAGGTCTCTTATTGCCTCTTGAACTCCATTCCACACCAAGATTGAGATTTGGGATTCTATTGGATAGTTATATGCAGTGCAGTTCTACTTGGTTTTTTACTTTCACTATGGAAATAAAAGAATACAACCAAACCATATTCTCTGGTGAAAAATATGCGAGCTTCCTAGTCTTTGAAAAAATTGATGCAATAGAACCGGGGCATAAAAAGGATACCTTACCATGGTTACAGTACGGAAGGATGACAAATTACATAGTTGAAATGAGAAGCAAGGGATTGCATTCTCACACCAAGCTTATCATTGCCAAGGTAGTAACCTTGATGACTTGCATAATTTTTTCCAAGGTCTCTTATTGTCTCTTGAACTGCATTCCACACTCAAGATCAAGTTTGGGATTCTATTGGGCTGTCATATGCAGTGCAATTCTATTTTTTGTTTTCACTTTCATGCTGCAAAAGAATGCAAGATCTCTTTCATTCTATAACACAACACTTATGGTTTTAAAGATTTGTAATACAATTTTGTTACTAGATTCCTGCACTACTAACCGTGCATTGATACAGTATTTTATTAACAGAATGGTGTTGTCCAATTTACTTGGTACTTTAACTACTAGATTGTTCCAAATTAATGAATAATGATCTTATTGGTTTACTAACTTTGATTTATTATCTGCTGATGTGCATGATATAGCTAGGAGCTATTTATGTATCTCAAACATTACAGTTTAAAGCTCTTGTTTGCATTGGAGATAAACTACTCACTGAAGTGCAGGAACTAGAACTCAGGGAGTACATGCAAAAATACAGGTTTAATTTTTTGAATTCTCCCTCTCTCTCTCTCTGTCTTTTCAGGTATAGATGGAAAGATGAATGAAGATGTTGGACCATTTTTTAATTAATGTCTGTAAAAGTAAAGAAATGAGACTATATGTTAGAGATTCAGTTACAAAGACTTTCCATCTTGATTCAAATTTGAATGTGTCTGTAATTTGCAGAGTAAAGTTTGCGACAAAATGCTTTAAGAAGGAAGGGATGCTCCTTTTCCTTGATGGCGATGTTGTAGCATTGTTTCCTAGTTTATTCTACAGTGTATGAAATCGATTTTCGTACTACATTGTTTGAATCTCGAATCTATATATTGAAACCATTTTAATCCCTTAGCTTACACTAGGACCAAACTACATTATGCTGGGGATTGAACTTGGTGTCATTTTGTAGATTCCTTCATTAAGAAAGGGTAAACATGTTTATATTAGTGTTTTATCCTCTTGCAATTACATAGTTATTTATACCATTTCATTTTTTATTGTAGACCTCTAATAGAATCCTCATATGCACTTTTTTTACTTTAATAACAATTATTTTTTACTTTAATAAACATGCAAATGTTATTGACAGTATATATACAATTGTTCTCAAGTTTCCACCATATATATGCTGTAAAAACAAACATGTAAATGCTTATTTGTGGAAGATGTTTCAAGAAAGAGGTTCAAAGCAGTGCTATCAACTCGAATCCACCAAGTTTGAGCAAATTTTGACCAAAACTGATCAAAATTGGTTTTTGACTTTTGCCTAGAGGTCGAGTCAACCCCTGACATTGCCTAATTCGTCTATGTCAACCTTTGAGGTGGCCAAGTCATCAAAACATCGACTTGACTGTGTCTGCATCTACTAACATGGATGCTTAGTTGGGGCCAAAGTATGAAAACATTAAACTTGAAAAAATGAAATTAAAAGGACCCTAAGCCCTGAAAAAAAATTAAGATCAATATGGTTTTCATGTTAATGCTTAGCTTATAATGTTAATTCCTAAAGCCAATGTGACTTTAATTTTAATTTTAAATTTGTTGGAGTATCATGTTTTAATAGTATATATAAATATATGCTTTTTACATGAATTCATTTTTATTCTGTGAGTCTTTCATGCATACTTTAAAATATTAACATGGTATGTAGTTATAAAAACTTGTGTGATGAGGATGAAGAGATAGGGAATGGCCTTGTATGCTTGTTGTCTACATGAAAAAGTTAAGCTTCACTATTCAATTTTGGATTCAGGGTAAAATGTTACAGCTATAAGAATTTGGTTTATATTGTTTTATATTGGGTTGATTCTTAATAGGGGATCTATAGTTCATTTAGCGAGGCCCTTCCCTATGATCCTAGTAGCAAAGCTCATTTCCCTTATGCATCACATTGTTGGCCAATGGAGACAGAGTGAGGAATCTCATTGGACTTTTAACTCTATGGAAGAAAGTGCAGCAGTTGGTCATTGAGGCTAGCTTTTTACAATTAAGGTTGGGTATGGTCATCAAAGTGGAAACTCTATGGAAAGTTACATTACTCCTAAATAAGTATGCCCCTGGGATGATTTCAATATAAAATTCAATTGTAGGATTTTAATTTTAATTTTAATTTGCACTTTCAGATATCCATGAGTTAACAAATGCATATGAATTATTGATCCATTGTCTTTGACTCTTTTTTGGCAACTACAAAAGATAGAAGATTTACCTATATCAAGTAGAACAAGAAAGAGCAAGAGAGGGTAGGGTGGGTATTTCGTAACAATTCCCTTGGATGATGGATAGGCTTTGGTTTTTCCAAAAAAATTGTAGTAACAAACCTGAGTACAGAGCTCACAAGAGAAAGAGAGGAAAACCACAAGCTATCTTCAAATGCCAAGCTAGTTACTTGTTGATTCTCGTTGGCAAACTTGTGATTGGTGTCAGGTGAAGTTCGTAGAAAAGAAATTTTTTAATTTACTTGTCTATGGCTTATGAATAATGAATACCACACCTGTAGCTAACTTTTCCTCTATATTTACCTGTTAGATTAGGGTTGAGCCTATATTGAATAAGAGTTGTAGATCATTTTGCATCCTATCTAATAGATAATTGGCATGATGCGAAATGTCCAATATATAGTGGGTTTGTGATAGATGGCACCATGACCATGGCCAAAACTGTATTATGTCATGTCTTGAATCTATTATTATAGAACCAGAGCATTAATTTGAATTTTTTGTAAATATTAAATTCATCCAAAACTAGACACCTGACAATCTTTCTTTCTGACCTACGAGGGACCATCAATTTGCTTGGAGTTGTCTGTTGAACAGTTAGCCAAAGGTGTCTATCAGAATCTTTTAGCTTCCAATATGGTTGGGGTTGTATTTACTAGCAAAACTATGTGTTCATATCTTAATGAACACAAGTAAGAACCTAGATGAATGAGAGATCAACTACATATTTGAGAGCCCACAAATGTCCACAACTGTTGGGACTACATATTAACTAAATTATGTTATGCCCATGTTTTGTTGTCAACATAGCATATCCTAGATACAATAAGGGACAACCTAGATGGAAAAGTAACATTTTCCCCATGAAGTATGAGTGACTGTTGTACTGCATTATATCTCTAAGCATTTGGTTATGGTTAAATAATATAGTGGGTGTATTGGTCAACTGCTTTAAGTTCAGAACATGATTATATATCTAAGCACTTGGGTATTGGTCAATTGCTTTAAGTCTAGGACATGGTTATCATATTGTTGACAATAATCAAGCAATGTTACATGGGTATGTGCTCCCCCAGGTGAGGGGCATTTGTTGGGATGTAGAAGCCCAATGGGGTATGTTTACCAATGCCCCCTTTAGGGAAACACGGGGAGACATCTCCCAGAAAATGGGGTACATTTCCCTTTTGTGAGAAACTCTTGGGAAACACCCCTTTAAAATGGGAGGCTCATGGCCTTTGGATTTAAAAAATATGAAATGTTTAGAACAAAAAATGCGTATTTATATTATGCTTTCATTGGCCATGTTCATGACTTGGTATTCTTTCTTATATATTTAAATTTTTGGATTTTGGTTGGAATTCCCTATGTTGGGGACTTTGACTTATACTACAATGTTTCCTAAAATTTCAGAGGTGTCTCCACACATGCCCCGGATCCATTTCCCTGTTCCCAATCCCCAATCCTAGAAACTTGGTGAAACATTGCATTAATTTGAACCAATACAGGGTTTGTATCTACAAATTGTCAAAGTAAATTAAATTATGTTTCTCAATGAACTGCAAAAAGGTCTAATTCTGTGAGGAAGATATGTTGTCAATACAGGTCATTAAATGTAAACAGTTATGTCATTGAATTCTTGCGAGGAAAAAGATAGGCCCTTAACACCTTATGATTGCAATCAATATGACATGCTAATTTATTCATTATTAATTCATGGTATGTGAATGGGTGGAACATATAGAAAGACCTGGATTCATTTTGCTTAGTGAAAAATCAACATTTTAGATATCTTCCCACTTTCACCATTACTTCAAAATTCGTTAGGTTGTGCATGAAAAGTTTCTTGACATGTGAACAAACCATTTTAAATATTTTTTCCTCAATTACATGTCTTATGCTTTCATCTATAATCATTGTATCTTGGAAAACTGAAGTTATATATCAGCGGTGTTATCCTTTGATATTATGCTCGACATTGTTACTCTAATTTCTATACAATGTTAGCTTTCTATAACAAAGAAAATATGAAGGATAAGTGTTCTATCTAATGTGTTTTGATGAAGATAAAGAATCTTAGTTTCCTTATTGAAAATTATAGGTTATGCTAAATACATAGATTCATTTAGTGGACCTTTCAAAAGCTAGGCATTTTGGCTAAATATACAAAGGATCATTTGCAAGTTATACAACTTGGGATTAGAATTCATTGATATGTTATTCATTTCTTCGTTGATGTGATGTCAATGCTTGTTATATCAAGTTAGTTTGGATTTCTTTGCTTGTAAATTATTTTGATCTTGATTTGTTTATCCAATATGTTGCAGTGACTTATTCTCTTTGGGTTTCAAGATTAGCTTCATTTACCAATGTCAATTTCACTTTGACGTAACTATCATATACATTGCATAGAAAAGTGATAATAGAAAGACTTGAGGTCTACATAAAGTTGGACTTTTTCTTTCAATATAAAATTTTTCATGATATGAAATGTGTCTCACGTTAAAGTGATTTGCGTGAATTGAACACAATAATGACCTCAATTGTCTAGTGGAGGCTAATATCGAGCATAATGTTTGATTTTATTATTTATCGGTTTGTCAAGATTCAGGTCCCCACATGTCCATTGGACCATTAAGGGACGAGATAACAAGTGGAGTCCCCACTTGCCCTGAATCTAGTCAGTGCAGTTGTGTTTCATTGACACTTTCTAGTTGTGACTCGTGAGTCTACATGTTCTGTTGTTGATGATGTGATTCATGATATTTGACTAATGTTGTTGTTCCTCTATTTTTACAATATTTTAGAAATCAGTGAAAGATTCACTAGTTTTTACAATTTTTTTATAATGAAGTGAAATATTTGCCAAGATTTTACAACATAATATAATAAAATGAAAGATTCACCAGGATTTTACAACATTATATAATAAAAAGAAAGATTCGCCAAATTTTTTGTATATACATATTATATTATTGATAAAATCGCCTTCAAATTTTCCTATGTATCGAAGAGATTCGCCCATTTTTTATACATATAAATCTACGGGGGGTTCTTAAAATCATCCCTGATGTATTGTCCCGATTCAAGCAATTGTTCACCAAGGAATTTGAGTAGTTATTGATTTATCTTCTAGATTCATTTTGTTTCATCATGGTTTTCTTTGATATTTTTCTTCAAGTTGTTTGTTTTGACACCAAGGGATGGGTTTGACTACCCCTTCTTTGTAGAGTTCTAGTGCCACTTGATTTTTCTTTTGGCAAAAGTGTCATGAGTTGAGAGATCTTGTTTTCTATAATGGAGTGGGTTCCTTGTTTCCTCATAAGCTACTGCAAAGCAATATCCCATAGGTCCATTCCATCTACTCCATAGGGTTAGAGCATAATAACCCTCTCTTTAGCTTCATTCTCCTATGTAGTGGCTTAGATAATGATTTCATGGTTCTAGTGTGAAAAATATCATTCAATTTGACAACCTAAGTCACCCTGGAGCTTACTTCTAAACTCTAAGGGTCTTGAACTACCCTATTTACTCCTAAAGTTTGTTTAGTAATATGAGCGGGGATTCATTCAATTATGGATTATTTTCCTTGATTTTAGGGTCCCACATTGCAAGTTTTAGTTATAGAGTAAATATGGGGAGTTTTCTCCACCATTTAGGGACAACATGCACCTCTTTTTAGCTATTATAAGGCAATAGAACCCTCCTGGAGTGTTTTTAGGGATGCGAACCTCATGTATGCTCCTTCAATTAGTTGCATGTGTTTTCTGTTAGTTGCATTAAATTTCTCCTAACATGTAGGGATCTAAGTCTGCTTAGGGGAGTTATAAGTTAATTAAACTCATATTAGAGAGTGTGCATGGATAACTAAGGCTCTCTTGCTCTAATTAAGTTTAACTATCATCTCATGCCTTGCATGAGAATTTTGAATTGCCTATGCAACCTATTTGAATTGTCTTTCCTATTTATACTTTCTACTTGAATAATTCAAGCTTAATCTAATAATACAACATTCTCTGTCTTGATATTGACATGTCTATTTTTTGTAATGATTATTTTTAGCGCATTTATTGCATAAAAATGTTAGATTTCTTATCTCTTTCACATTATTTCTATATTGCTTAGTATCTAGATCTACATGTTCAAATTCTACATGGTATTAGAGCTACAAGGGTGCTAAACAAATTCATGTATACTAGTTTTTATAGGGACGTAGTCTTATTGAAGGTTGAAAGATGCCCCATAAGCTTCGCAACATATTCCCTACGAGGAAATATTCAAATTCATTGATCCTTGCATAAATCCTACCACAATGGGAGATGCACAGGTTGTAATCCACTACTAAGCTAAGGAATACCCCTATATTGGGCAAGACAAAGAGGTGATCAACAATGTTTTAATATCAATTGGAGAAATTGTCCCAAATGAGGTTCTCATTGAAGAATACCTCTAGAATGTCTCTTAATATACTTTGGATCTACTCCTTTTTCTCCTACAATTCACCAAGTTTCACACAAAAGCTTCAAGGGGTTTCCTCCATTTGAATCAAGTAGTGATTAAGAACCATAATTTAAGAACTCCAGTGTTTGGTTCTCATGAATGGGATCACATCATGATCACATGCACCTCAAGAGAAGGAGGAGTTCACAAAATTATGCAAGGATCTTCCCAAAACACTTCATTGAGAAGGATTCCAACAAGTCGTGAGTTTTTTTGAAATTGAAGGCTCCGTTTGAGAAGGTTCTCCATCCTTCTCATTTACATTATCTTTTATGGGGGGGTTCCCATGTGATTTTCTCCTCTTACTCAGCTTTAGAGAATCTTTTCTACATGGGTACCTAACATGGATAGAAATTATTGACTCATTTTTTCACCTAGTTCGGCTTATGGGGGTGGTGTTAGAGCATAATAACCCTCTCCTTATCTTCATTATCCTATGTAGTGACTTAGACTATGATTTCTTGTCTCTAGTGGGCCAAATCTCATTCAATTTGACCACTTGAGTAACCCTAGAGATTGGTTCTAAGCTTTACAAGTCATAAACTACCCTTTTTTTTAGAACTCATGAAGTCTATTTTGTCATATAAGAGCGAATTACATTCAATTAGAACTTATTTTCTTTAATATTAGGGTCTCACATTACAATTTTAAGTTATAGAGTTACTTTGAAAAGTTTACTCCCCTATCTCCATACACATTTTTTTATTATCTATTATTAGTCCTTGCCATGGGCTAGCAGGGACTATTGTAATCGACTTGCCGCCATTTTCAATACTGTGCCCATAAATCAATACAATATGCAATCTTTTAACTAAAGTTTTAGATGTATAAAATATTGAAACCGCCTTTTCATCCAATAAAAAACTTGACACCGCTAGTTCATCAAATAAAAAACTTGGATGTGTTATTTGGCCTCATATCAAGGCGGGCAAGTAATTTTCCTTTTAAAACTTAGATTAATTGATAGATGAATTCATCTATTTAGTAAGTTTATAGGATTTTTATAATAATGCTACCAAACTTGCTAACATTAATTGTAGACATTAGATGTTAGATTTACATATGTTATAAGTTTGAAATAATGTTAACAGGGTTTGATTGTGACTTCCCATGTTCCATCCTGCATGACATGCAAATCTATGCAGCTGCATGTAGTACAGGTGCCACCCTGCTTCCTCCAACTGTCTTTGAATTTGAACCAGCTAGAATAACCTTAGAGCAGATGGGACGAGATGCAACACTACGTTGGCTGAGTCCGAGTCTCTCATGCTGCAAGAGCATTGACACATATGCTAATTTTCATAACATCAAGGAGCTAATGTTTCTGGAGCATTGACACAAATGCTAATTTTCATAGCATCATAGAGCTAATATTTCTGGAAGACAAAAGAAGCAAATTCGTATGAAGACTTTGCACAACAATCGGATTGTGGGCCTCCATTATAGTTACCACCGATGGGGAGCGGATTATCTAATAGCATGGATAACCGGTCGGCACCGGGATGGATGTTGTCGCATTTTGATGGCATTCCCATGGCTGGAAGAGTCGAGCATCGCTCTTGAAGCAGCAGCTCGTTAATGTCCACCTTTTGCACATCCAAAAGTCATTCTTGCTGGTATGGTTGTCTTCGGTTGTCTTCGGTTGTCTTCCTATTGGTATGCTTGCTTGTCTAAACATATCACCTGTACAACATTCAACATGAGCGGCCTGGCTTCCTAAATATATCACCTGTACAACATTCAACATGAGCAACCTAGCTTCTTGCTGGTATGGTTGTCTTCTTGCTGGTATGCTTGTCTTCCTTATTCTAAGAGTCTCCTTTGCTTGAATCCTTTGCTTGAAAGAATACAAGAAGAGTGCTTGCTAGAATTCATTATTTCCTACCTTACCACTCACCTGATAACAAGCACTCATATTGACAGATCTTGGAATTCGTTTATATAAACAATGCTACAGGTGCGAAGACTTTATGAAATGAGTTGGAATTTAAATCCCTCGTCAATGAGGTGTTTTGATTGCAGCTCATACAGTCGTTGCATAGGTTAAACCTTGTTTGAAAATTGGTTTTTAATTTCTCCATTACACCATTTGAAAATGGAATTTACCAAATCGCAGTTGATAGCGAACAGAGACCAAAACATTGACAACTTAAACAACAAACTAAATCTCTGCCCAAATTTTGCGTAGTTATTTAAAACAAAATAAACCGTAGTCTAATCAAACAAGAAGAAAAGGGAATTCTAAAATGAACCTCGCAAATTTAATGTAATTATTTCAAAATTTAATTATTTGATGAAACATCAAAATAGTTACAAGCCAAGCACCAACCCATGAGGTGAGCAAGCCATAGACAAGCCGGTGGATATGTTATTACTCCACAAGTCGCCATAGTCCAAGCCATGAATCAATCCATACATTAGGCAATATTCAACAGCTACATGGGCATGTAGGCTATACCATGCACTACACAGCTGCATTAAAACTACTCCTATTGATGTTCACAGTTATGAGCACTTCACACTTACTCACAGAAGGAACCACATGCCGAATGGCAGTCGATATTCCTCATACCCACTACTAAATTCCAACCGAAGATAAAAATGCAAGAAATGGGACATCCAGATCACCTTATGCACAGGACGATGAGGAGGTCATATAGTTCATGATGGACATATGGAACAATGGCCTCCATCGATGGAAAATTAGAAAAAGAACAAAAATACATGATAGCTATTAATGTATTGAGAAATGGCCTCCACCTATGGCCACATGGATACCTTGTAACATGGGCTATCTCAGCGTGCATGCGGTTTGTGCATGGCCTCAACGTGGCCAAAAAGTGAATAAGTGCAATAAAGTTGCGAGTCCACAAGTCTAACTCATTTTCTCAATTTCAATGAACTTTAAACTCCACCTGGAAATCAGGAAAAGTTCCTCGACAAAATTTATTTCTTTGGCATTACTCTACCACAAGCTACCATAAGATGATTAATTTTCCAATACATCCATGGCCTCATTCGTGCCATCAGCTTGTTCACCTTTACCAGCACAACGTCTTCATCCTTAATTTCATTAGAGGTCGTGACAACGACATATAAAACAATAGAATGCGGAACGAGATCCTTCACACTTCAATATTGCACTTGCCAGGGCCAATAATTGTCCATCTAGGATCTACCGCAGACGTCATGGCCCACACCACAACCAATGACCCTTTATCTTTGTGGACTCCATGCATAACTCATCAAGTGGCCTCCTTCTGTATAAGACGATTATGCAGAATGCGAACAATATGAATCACCAATTGGTTTGAACAGATCCACATTGATGCCTATCAAGTAGACACACATGCACAACGCTTTACTATGCCAACCATTTGCAATAATTGTTTTTCCAAACATATCGACAACCATCGTTCCAACAAATTTGACAATAGATTTCGCAATGGCTTTGGCAACAGTTGCAGCTTTTGCTATCGCTACCTTTTTTGTTTGTCTCCGGTGAATTAATGTTTGGAGTAATTACTTAGTTTTAATATCGTGCAACATTTCATTTTTAGTTTATCTTTGTTATTTATATTGATATAAATGACGCCAATACCTTGTATGTATATTATTTATAATCACAGTTAGTTTTTTTCAATATGCATTATATGAATGGGTGCCATGTTGACCCTCCCATACTGTCAACACTTCTTTTTTCCTTTCCATTTGTTATTTTCGTTAAGGATATATGTTATTATAATGTTGTCCAGCGGGTTTTACCTGGGGTTGCATTGCTGATAGTATAATTTTATTGCTTTACCGTGTAACCACTATATCACACTTGCAACATTTTTTACTGTCTATAGTTTATCAATAGGACTCGACCCTTCTCAACTTATTAGTGGTTGCAATGGCATATTAGTGGTTTCTAACAACGGCCTGGACATGCCTGGGACTGTTGGCCACTTCTTGTGTTTATGGTTATAATTAATGTCTAAATGTTGCCTTTGTTTTGCTGGTTATGCACTACACAATGGTCGTTGTGCATTTCTCTTAACAATACTTCAATTTATATGTAAGGTTTTAAGTTGTTAAGTGTTCTATTTTGCACAGTATTCGATTATAGTAAACAAGCCAAGGCTTGACCATACTATAGTTCCTTTTCTTATATTATATATATAGAAAATGTGGCTTGCTTACCAATGGTATTGGTTATAAAATCGATTCGCACAGTTTGTAATGTGATTAATATATGCATATGCCAATGGATAGGGCCTCAATACTTGTTCTTTACTTATTTAGATAGTATTTACTGCAGTAAAATTATTTAAAAGTATTCATATATGTTTACGTACTTTGTATAGAATGGCTATGATATTTGTGTATTCGAACCCTCGTCGTTCACCCACATCCACAGGGTAACCTTGAGCTTTAGGCTTCTTTTGATGATTTCATAATGTCAGAATCTTCTGCTCATTCTCTCTCAACTGCGCTTTGCATGAGAAGCCATCCTCGTCTGTGTAGTTATCCATTTTACCATTTCATTCGAGGAAAAGCCATGAGGTCAACATTCTGTGCGAGCAGCCCGACGTTGGGTTTAACTATTATCCCCAAATCTATATTATCATCATATAAAATGCCCTCTCTCACATCCTAGGTTTCATCCCTCTTTCTCTTACGAGGAAGAGAGTTGTCGCTATTTTGAGAAACAACGTATGCATTGGCTATCTGCTCTATATTGAATCTTCAGATTAGCACTATATTGTAAAACAGATTTGAAATCTCTGCCAAATTCATTGGACCTCCGTAGTTAGCATGGCGTCAATGACATAGAATAAATCATAGAATCTCATAATTTTCCAATCAGCCAATAATGTTTTACTTACAATTAACGAATTACAAACAAAAAGGCAAGGATTTGCTGCCTTTAGCAGCTCCCCTCCCCTTGTTAATAAATGAATCTTCCTTTTTATAATGGAATGGGTTTCTTATCACTCATAAGATACTACAAAAGGATTGAGTAATATAAGGGGATGATGTATTACCCATTCCCTTTGCCCACATATAATGATATATCACTTAATTACCTATATATTAAGGCAAAGTAATTTTTAAAACCCGAGTTATGTAATTAATATGCTCCTATAAATAATAACCACAACTTATACCACGTATGAGTCATAACATGACATTGATGGCCTTATAATTATGGAAATCCGTTACACCTTTCGCTCCATCAACATCTAAGTATCATATGCTATTTGACATGGAAAGAGATATGTCATAACATGTATTTATGTTATGAGAGTGATAATTTTAAAAATTACAATTTATAAACGAATAATAAATATAAAAATAATAAAAACATTATGATGATGATAAAATTAATCACATGGTAATAACAAAATACAAAATAAACAATATACAAAATCATATATTGTAAGCGTACAAGTAGAAAGAATCTCGCTGCAATCAAATGCTTTAGATATGGTGCATTGCTTTTTATTGGATAGTCATTTGCTTTATGTGTATCTCCAAAAACAATTAAAATACGAAGGAATATGTCAATTAAGGCATAAATTCTGACATACTTTAGAGCCCTCACCATTCTTCCAACCTAGGAGAGCGCGGGCCTATTTCCAGGAATATAAAGCCTTTGACATAGCCACCCTCCCTATATGTCCATATCCACCCTATGTATTCCTTGAGTTTGGTTTGTATTCAGTGCGGACCAATCTTGTAAGTTTTCATATCAAAACATTGAAACATTTTAATTCGTATAATATGGCTGTTGATGATGTCTTTGGATTCTCTCTCTTTCAGGATTCTCGCACTGAAGAGCAGCACGCCATGGACCTGATCAGTTGAACCAGATTGCTATTATATAATATATGGGTTCATATTATTAAGGAATAACCTATCGATCCGACCATTTGCATCACCAAAACTAATTCAATGTGGATTGAAATTTTGTGTTGCAAAATACCAAAACTAATTCTACATAGATTTACATTTTATGGTGCAAAACACCAAATTAAAATTAATTTATATGCATAAAAATGAATATTTAATTATTTAAATCACCACAAAATAACAAATTGTGAAAAAAAAACATGCCATTAAGGTTGTCCTCATCGTCATCATTATTATTATTATGTATGTGTAAACCACCATAAATTATCAAATAGTGTGAAAAAAAACAACCTTGTTATATTTAGCAAGATTGTGTTTTTACAGGGGTTTATTATCAATGCCATATAGAATTTAATGTAAATGCTACTTGTCACTCATAGAACCTAAGTTATTCACATCCTTTATAAATGATATTATAATTTTAGCCTTTATAAAATTATCCTTCACATATATGGGCTTTATAAATTATCCTTAAAATTTTTAAAATTTCGAAATTATATTTTAGTGTAAAATTAATAATTTTTAATAAAAATGAAAATTTGTTAAGGATTACAAAACCAACCTTTTTAAAATTTTCTCACCTAAAACCTACCTATCTATATTTAACTGTTCGGGCATCTTACACATTTCCTCATGCTTCTAATTGTCTCCTCATGATGATCCCAACCTAGGGGTCAAAACGTCTAGATCTCCAATTTTCGAACGCAGCTCCTCTTCATTCAAATTTGCTATTGCGTAGATGACCATCTTCAAACAGGTTGAATCCTCCATAGAAGGGATGTCCTAAATGTCTTGAATCTCCTGGAAACAACCCAGATTAAGATTGCCTAGAAATCTACTAATATCGAATTCTTAAAGAGATGCCAAGATAATGAAATCATCCCGCAATTCGCCATGGTGAAACACCACCTTAACACCTCCAGAAATCATTTTATGTTTAAACATTTCAGCATTTCGTTGATCAGATCATAAATAAAGAAATTTAGGGTTGAAATCCGCTCCCTATCCGAGAAGGCATGCCGTCTGCACATTAAACTTACCAAAACCATTAACGCCAGGGTCAGTGCAAGAAGATGATGGACCTTTTTGGCGCGTTAGATGCAATAGAAACCTGAAAAATCAGGCATCCCTCAACTTACTTGGATTTTTTGAGA
>LPNX010530576.1:306305-415317 GCA_001517045.1 Pseudotsuga menziesii
CTTCATCCTCATCACCATCAACATCATGAACATCATCCTCATCATCATCATCACCTTCATCATCGTCATCATCATCATCATCATTCCTCATCATCATCATGAACATCATCATCATTCATCATCATCATCATGAACATCATCATCCTCATAATCATCATCATCATCCTCATTCTCATCTTCATCATCACCTTCATCATCATCATCATCATCACCATCATCAACATGATCATCATCATCACCATCAACATCATGAACATCATCATCATCATCCTCATCATCATCACCACCTTCATCATCCTCATCATCATCATTATCAACATCATGAACATCATCATCATCCTCATCATCATCACCATCATCATCATCATCACCTTCATCATCGTCGTAATCATCATCATCATTCATCATCACCATCAACATAAAAAACATTTAGAATAATTAAAAAATTTACACGTTATTGTAAATATATATTGGAAAAATTTTCCTTTGAAATGTAACTTATAGGTCCATCTCCTTTTTATTATTATTTAATCATTATCAATTATCCATTCATAAAAAATTTTAAACTAAAACAACTTTATTTGGATTAGCTTATTGTTGAGTGGGGTTTTATGATGTAATGGTTGATCCATTTATTATAACATGTTAAGTATAATTTAATTAGAAAATATATAAATAAATAAATATTTATAAATAAATTCTGATTTAATTTTAAATTTTTATGTAATATAAAAAATATTTAGTAAACAAAATAATAAATTTGATTTATTAAACAAAATAAAAAAATTTAGTAAACAAAATAATAATATTTGAATTCACTTTCTTGATTGTGAAAATGGGCGGGACTGTGTATTTAAATTTTTTTTTATGATTTGCAAATCGCGCACGCGTTTTAGTGAAGCAAAACGCGCGCGCGTTTTATTGAAGCAAAACGGGAGCGCGTTTTACTGAAGCAAAATGGGAGCGCGTTTTAGTGAAGCAAAACGGGAGCGCGTTTTTGTCTACTATCCTAATTGGCATGCATGTTGGCAGCCTTGGGATTAGGCTTGGCAGGGTCGGGATTGCTTGGGATGATTTCTATTTTATGGATCAAGCGTGATTGACTTCATTCTACCATTGCATCTAAAAGGTCCATCAACTTCTTGCACACACCCGCCAGCCTTTGGAATGTTGTGGACTTAGCGATTTGCATGTGGTGTGAGAGCCACCGTAGTCGATGTGCAGCAAAACAAGACCAAAACAAGACCGGAAGTTCCACGCCCTACACAACGCGCAGAAGCCCAGCTATCATTAAACGTACACACCATAAGAAGTCCAGCGTTGTTAACCTCTCCTGAACTGTTCTCAACGAAGACGAGATTAGGGTTCTAGAGTACGGCCTCAATTTTGCAATTGCTCTGGAAAATATTCCAACCAAAGAACTGATGTGCAGTATAGAGGACACGGTCACACACTTGCTAGAAAGCATTGCGGAGGAAGCTAGATAGGAATGTGCTATTATTCTAAGACAGGCCAAACCCCCGAAATCAAATATCTCTAGGGATGAGAAAATGGCGCTAAAGAACCTTAGACGCAACCAGGATATCAAGATCAGCAAAGTAGACAAGGGTAATGCGACTGTTGTGTTGGACACAGAGGATTACAACAAGAAAATGCTAGAACACCTCGCCTGTGGTAGTTATCGCAAACTGAACAAAGACCCTAGTAAGAAATTTCATAAAGATGTTTCCAATGCGATCCTCAAATCCAAACGAGATGATGTCCTTAAAAAGAAATTACTCCCTAAAGAAGGAACCGCCCCGCGGATCTATGGGGTTCCTAAAATTCACAAGAACAGGGATCCCCTTCGCCGGATCTTCAATACAATAGGATCGCCTTCCTACAAGCTAGCCAAATACCTAGCTTTTCTTCTCAAACCTCTCGTTGGAAAAACTAATTCCTTTATAAAAGATTCGACTAGTTGGTTTCATGATATTTGCAATGATACCTTAGATGCTTCTGACATCCTTGTCAGTTTTGACGTAGTTTCCCTTTATACAAAAATTCCTGTCAAAGATGCCATTGAAATTGTTAGAAGCCTATCTAATGATAACACAACTGAACTCGTTGAAGTTTGGTTAAATTCCACTTTCTTTACATTCCGAAAAGATTTCTATGAACAAGTGGAAGGCATAGCAATGGGTTCCCCCATTTCCCCAATAGTGGCTAATATTTACATGGAAATGTTTGAGAAACATGCCTTGGAACTTTTCCCCCTCAGACCGAAAAGGTGGAAACGGTACATTGATGACATGGATGTGATATGGTCACACAAGCGAAACACCTTAGATCAATTTCTTCAACACCTTAATAACCTGAACGACAACATTAAGTTCACTATGGAGATCCAAGAAGACAACAAACTACCTTTTCTGGATGTCCTTATCTCAAGAAAGGAAGATGGTTCAATATCCCACCAAGTTTATAGGAAGAAAACCCACACAGATAGATATCTACATGCCAACTCCCACCATTTCCCTCCTCAAAAAGTGAGAGTAATACATACCCTGGTGACAAGAGATTTGAGAGTTTCTGGCAACGAACACATCAAAGAAGAGATTGATCATCTAGCTGAGGTTTTTAAGGATAACAGATACAGTATAAGACAATTTAGGAAGATAGTTTCCTCCTCTAAGAAACCTAGAAGGAAGAAGACTTTGGACAACAACGACAACCCCATGTTGAACAAGGTCTTCCTTCCTTACATTAAGGGTACCATAGATAGACTTGCCAAAACCATAAAAAGACATAAGATCTAGGTTTTCTTCACCCCTCCCAACACCATTAGGAATTTCGTCGACTCCCTCAAAGATCTAATTGAACCTGGGGCATACAAAGGGGTCTACTCCATTCCATGTTCCTTCAACATGTTATATATAGGAGAAATTGGGCGATCCATGGAGACTAGATTTAAAGAACACGGCGCATACCTAAGACATGATAGACATAAGAAATCCGCCCTCGCTGAGCAAGCACACCTTACTAAACACCACATTTGTCTTGAAAATGCAGAAGTCATCACCATAGAGGACAACTTGACCAAAAGGAAAATAAGGGAGAAGATTGAGATCAACCTTAACGAGAACTGCTTTAACCGAGACGATGGTGCCAAGATCAGTGATTCTTGGAAACCTCTCCTTTACTCCTTACAAACCAAAAAATGCCTACAAATCAATACATAAGAATTGATTTCCTTCCTCACCCTTCACCTAAGCATTTTTAGACTTTTAAAGCTTGTCAAAATTAAAATCTAAGGTATATCTTAATGCTCCAATTTAAAATTAAAAAAAAAATGATCTTTACTTTTAACTTGTCAACCGTGTTCTTTCTAGGTTAAATCTAAAAGCTCTAGTTTTAATAAAAATAGTTTTTGAATTTAAAATTTTAAATAATTATTTAAAATTTATAATTAAAAACATTTTTGGTTTTAAAAAATTTTAAACTATTAAATTTTTTTTTATTTTAGTTCCTCTTAGGCTTACCTTTCACTTTTACTTTTTACCTAGTACCTTTACCTTAGAACCAACTATTTTTGGTTTTTAAATTATTTTGGGTTGAAATTTTTTTAATATTTTTAAACCGTTAATTAACCTTTTTTGGTTTGATAATATTGCAACCTTTAAATTAAAAGTTTTTAAAAAAACTTTCCTTAAAACTTTAGATAAAAAATTTTAGAACCAAAGTTATTCACATCCTTTATAAATGATATTATAATTTTAGCCTTTATAAAATTATCCTTCACATATATGGGCTTTATAAATTATCCTTAAAATTTTGAAATTATATTTTAGTGTAAAATTAATAATTTTTAATAAAAATGAAAATTTGTTGAGGATTACAAAATTAACTATTTTAAACGTTTCTCACCTAAAACTTACCTATCTATATTTAACTATTCGGGCATCTTACACATTTCCTCACGCTTCTAATTATCTCATGATGATGATCCGAGAGTAGGGATCGAAATGTCAAGATCTTCAATTTTCGAACGCAGCTCCTCTTCATTCAAATTTGCTACTGCATAGATGACCGTCTTCAAAAAAATAATCACATTTTTTTTTCATTTAATAACCAAACCCAAATACAATTATTAAAACATTTATTTATATTTGATTTATGTTATATATTAATAATTACATTTTTTTAATTTAATAACTAAACTCAAATATAATTCCAAAACATTTATATATATATTTTTATGTTATATATTAATAATTGCATTTTTCTCAGTTAATAACCAAACCTAAATGTAATTCCTAAAATATAATTCATAATGTTATTTAATTTATAAATTTTTTATTTGTAATAATTCTTTAATACATATTACATAGTAAATATATTATATGTATTCATTTTGCAATGATACGCTAAAATGCAAGCTGTATAACAAGTCCTTTACATCGACATATGACTGAGTTGCGTTTTCATGACTAATTAATGGAGTAAGCTATCTATCCGACGATTTGCATCGAGGCCCACCGAATGCCGTCAAGTGATAGCTTACTCTATGAAAGACACAGCAAACCAAGCATCTTTCTCTATGTTTACTTTGATTTCTTGCATAGTTTGATTCATCCAAATTCCTTTTTCTGTAGTAGGGGATGCCTTTTGCCATCTATTTATTTAATAACAAACATGAAACATGAATAATGCATAGGAAAATCTGTCGATCGTGTTGACTGAGCAATTCAGTAGTAATAATTGAAGATATCATTTTATCAATGTTGTGTAGGCATTGATGGACTTGAGACTGGAGTAGCTGAGCCATCGTCTTCTTTCATTGTTCAAATGGATCATTATTAAATTCATCACTCAAGAGTAACATTGTCCATGCACATATGTGATTGACATAAATAAACATCCACACAACTCATATCTACAAGGTTTAAATCTTCCTTTTTCTATTAGGATTAATTATAGTTCAAACTTCATCCATTCATGAGAATCATGGCCATAACTATTTCACCCTGCCTCACTCTTTCTTTGTTGCTACTTTGTTCACTGCAGGAATTCTTAGTATCTTTCTCATTATCTTCTTGTTATCCTCTTCCGCATAATGCCTATTACAATTATGTGATTCCAAATTTTTATGCTAAAACATGTCCTATGGATGAACAAATAGTAAAATCAGTAGTAGAGAAGGTCGTGATGAAGGAAGCTCGAACGAGGGCATTCAGGCTTCACTTCCATGATTATTTTGTCATGGTAAGCCACATTATTTTCATCAGCAGATTGATCTAATTGCTACTAGTATTTACTAATTACTGCTTATGTTTTCCTAAGAACAAAAAGTGTAAATGGCATGTAGGGATGTGACGGATCTTTGCTACTAGATGATAGTCGAAGCATTATGAGTTTGTAAGTGGTATGCAAGGATGCGACGGATCTTTGCTACTGGATGACAGTCAAATCATTATGAGTGAGAAGGGTTGATGCACAATCATGGACTCCTTTAAAAACACTTTAGATGCCACATAATACTGGAAAAACTTGGAAACTCTGACTTTAGGTGACAATTAGGGTTACTTCCCTAACTTATTTGAAGACGAATTAAAAAGACAAAAGATAGGTAATTGAATCAGATTTCATAATATATAGCATTTATGCATATAAAATGTGTGTAAATGATTATAAAATTAGTTTCTGTGAAATTGGGTTTTCAAATTTTCAGCACATCTTAACATATATGTTTGTGCGGGTGCAGCAATATATGAGGTAAATGATGCAATTTGGTATAAAATCTTGCAAACATATAAAGTACATATGGGCCTAGTGCAACACTATTTATTCAAAAAATTTCATGAATTATTATTTTTATTATTAATTATTGAAGTCACAAAAGCTTGAAATGAAAACGTTATGTGCGGGTACAACACTTTAGGGGCAAAAATTAATGAAATTCTTAATTTCTATATATAAGATCATACATCTTGATCTCATCTAAGTGCACCATATAGTTTTCTTAGGAAATGGTTATGGAAATCAAAAGTTATATAAAAAACAATCGATGTATCTATTTTCGAAAAATGACGTGTGTCATTTAGAAAAATAATTATAAATAAATAAAACATAGTTTTGAAGGAAAAATTACATATTCAGAATCGTAAGATTGTACTCTATAATATTCTAAATTTTCATAAAAAATATGGTGCCTGTCATAGAAAAACACGCCATCTAAACTGAGCATATTGATAGAGTTCTAAAAGACAAGCAATAGGCTTGGTTTATTTGTCCTAGCCAATAGGTTCGGTAGTCCGAAGCGATTTCTAAACATAATGCCAAACCTTATTCCCGCTGATTTTTTTAATTTAAAAAAACGCATATGCATTATAGCTTATTCATATCGCATATGCGATATAGCACATATCTGATATGAATAAGCTATAGCGCATATGCGTTTTTGCTTAACTAATTTGGTATGAGAGTAAAAAAGAGTAATGGCATCCTTATCCTATTATAATACCATTTAGAATCCCAATATTCTATCTAGACGGCCTATGGGGTGGGTCATGGCCCAACATTATATTGGTTAAGAGGGGGGGGGGGAGTCAAAGGAGGGAGAGCCTAGGTGTAGAGGGAATCATGGGAGGGAGGGATGTGTAGGGGACATATATGGGGGGGATGAAGGGAGGAGAAATATAAGGGGAAGGGAGGGATGGTTATGGGAGATATATGAGGGGGGGACGGGAGAGATATGAGGGGTGGATGGTTGTTCATCGATGTCTGGAAATGTACAATCCATAGAATATAATAGATCCTCTGGTACTAGGAATCTTCAAACAAGTGTGTGGCCATCATTGTAATGAGTGTTTATATGTGTATTAAAGATTTCGACGGTTTTCAAGATTTCGTAATTAGTATTTATAGTAAGGGGGTGAAATCTCATTTCTATCATCGTCATCATCATCATAGCCATAGTCATCGTGATCATCATCATCATCGTCGTCGTGATAATCATCATCATCATCATCGTCATTGTGATAATCATCATCATCATCATCATCACCATCATTGTTGATCATCATCGTCATCGCGATCATCATCATCATCATCATCATAGTCGTCATCCTCATCATAATCATTGTCATCCTCCTCCTCCTCATTATCATCATTGTTCATCATCACCATTCCATTGTAAATGCTTCAAAATAAAATCAAATCAAAGTTTCAACTAAACCTATAATCATTGTTCCTCATCATCATCGTCATCATCATCATCCTCATCCTCATCCTCATCATCATCATCATCATCACCATCATTGTTCATCATCGTCGTCATTGTCATTATCATCATCATCAACAACATCATCCTCATCATCATCATCATCATCATCATCATCATCATCGTCATCATCATCATCATCATCATAATCCTCCTCCTCCTCCTCCTCCTCCTCCTCCTCCTCCTCATCACCCTCATCCTCATCATCATCATCATAGTCACCATCCTCCTCCTCTTCATCATCACCATCATTGTTCATCATCATAATCATCCTCATCATCACCATCATCATCCTCATCATCATCATGGTCATCATCATCAACATCATCATCATCATCACCCTCATCCTCATCATCATCCTCATAGTCATCATCCTCCTCATCTTCCTCATCACCATCATTGTTCATCATCATCATCATCATCATCATCACCATCATCATTGTCATCATCATCATCATCATCATCATTACCCTCATCCTCATCATCATCATCATAGTCATCCTCCTCCTCCTCATCATCATCACCATCATTGTTCATCATCATCATCATCATCATCATCATCATCATCACCCTCATCCTCATCCTCCTCCTCCTCATCATCATCATCATCATTGTTCATCGTCATCATCATCATCGTCATCGTCATCATCATCATCATCATCATCATCATCACCCTCATCATCATCATCATGGTCATCATCATCATCATCATCATCACCCTCATCCTCCTCATCATCATCATAGTCAGCATCCTCCTCATCATCACCATCATTGTTCATCATCATCCTCATCATCGTCATCATCGTCATCATCATCCTCATCGTCATCATCATCATCATCATCACAAGACAACACTATGGGAAGATCATTTTCTCTCTTTCTTCGTTAACAAGACAACACTATGATGGACACAAATGCTAGAGAAAGAAAAGAAACATTAAGAAATAATGATTTAAATCTAAATGTATGTACACAGACATTTTAGAGAAAGACAAGTTGATCTGAATGGGAGTCATCAAGACAAGTTGATCTTTCTCATGGGATTAATCAAGGAGCAAGATCAAGATTTCCTAGTTACTCACTTTTCCAAAGAGAAAGAAAAGGGGAAATCAAATAAGAAGGAGCCAAAATCAGCCGATTTGAATCAGAAATCTTCTGAAAGGGAATCCAGCTCTAGGAGGAAAAAAAAAGTGTCCCTACTGTATGAGGGGTTTTCATCCAGAAGACTCGTGCATGAAGAAGACCCTTGACCATGTGAAATCTCTATGTGTTTAGAACAATATTTCCCTTCCACAAAGAGCAGTGATTTCAGATGATAAAGAGCAGACTGAAGAAGATGAGATATGCTTGCATGTAATCCTCTCTCTGTCGAAGGCTTATGTGATAGATTCTGGAACATCCAACCACATGGTTTCTTCCATGGAATCCTTCATCACTTCCCCTTTATCAGGAGGACCTAGAAGTCAAATGGGAGATGACTTTAAAATCCCAGATGTTGAGAGAGGTTCGGATAAAATCCAACATGATGATTTCATGCCCTCTCCTACAAAAAAGCAAATTGTTGAAGATGAAGAAGAAGCAGATTTTTCTCAACAATCAATTCGAATGGAACAAAGTCTCCTTGAAGTGACTCCTTCTCCTATTGTTCCATAAGTGTATGAGATATCTAATATCTCACCTCCTTACATGGCTGATCTAGAAGAAGACATTCAAATATTTGTTTGTGAAGAAAAACACTCTTCCTATTCTTTGCAAAAATTCTCCAGTAATTCTTTAAATTTTGTGCATAGTTTACCAGTAACTGTTTCAAAAACGGTAGAGGAATTTGATTTCTCTATCTATAATAATGTTTCTAGTGTGCATATCAGTAATACCAGTGATATTATGGAAATAATACAAAATTATAAGAGTGATCCATTCACCCTCATTAATCTAGAGCTTCCAGTAAATTCCTACAGGATTGCATGCACCGAAAATCAAAATTTTGAAGGAGAAAATTGTGCATCTACCGTCTTGGTGGAGCAAAGTTTTGGATCTGATATGAATATTTTTGGATCTGATTTATTTTATGATCTGATAGTATGTGATTTAGGTTTCAATATTCAAGAGATTTCAGTATTGCTTATAACTGGTTTCACCAATTTTGGTGTGACAAATCAAGCACCGCAAGTCTCTTTCAATTTTGTTGTTGAGGATTCGATGTTAGTTATTTCTTATGAATTTGTTGATATTATATTTTGTGAAATATTGTATATTAATAAAGCTATATCAGGTTATGGAGCTCAAGCATTCACTCTCCATAGTCTGAGGGCTTCTCTACCTTTGGTCACATGCTCATCTCCTCACATAACTAGTAAAGAGGGAGACATTCTGCATCTGCCTGGACACCTGCTCCTAACACTTGGGACCAATTTTACCACTCATGGTTTGTTGTTAAAGGATGAAATATACCAATTTCTTGGGTGTTCCTCACATGGTTCGAATTCTCAAGCACCTTTTCTCTCTCTTCAGACATTAGAGGAAATTTCAACTCAAAATGGGCCTTTTAACTTTTATTCAAATTCCATGTCATCATGTGTTAGCCAATGAAATTGCTTTAAATTTGAAATACCATATAGGTTTTATACACTTTTTAAATATAAATTTGAGGATATGTATCATAAAAAAACTACTTTTTTTGTTTGTATTTTTTACATATCTCCCTGTGTTTTTACTCAAATTTCGATCGGGAGAGCTCATTGGATGTGGAATTAAATTCCGCATCCAATGAGTACCCACTCGGCATACTTTTGACAGACCCCGCTACCCCAAAACAAGAAATACCTGAAAAAACGAAATGATGATGTCATCATTCTATTTTTTCAGGTATTTCTTATTTTTGGGGTAGCGGGGTCCGTCAAAAGTATGTCGAGTGGGTACTCGTTGGATTTGGAATTTAATTCCGCATCCAACGAGCTCTCTCGATCAAAATTTGAGTAAAAACACGGGGAGATATGTCAAAAATACAAACAAAAAAAAGTAGTTTTTTTCTTTTCTTCCTCCAAAATTAAAAAATATTATTTTATTATTTAAACTATTATTTTAGTAGTTCATTTTAGGAGGCCCATTTTGAGTTGAAATTTCCTCTAATGTGATTTCAGTTGCTCTACATGGGTCCCGTTTTCACCATGCACCTGTTTATATTTTTTATTTAGTTGAGTGCATTGTTCTTCTTCCGAAGAGGAAGATTCCTCTAGAAATAAGCATGTTGTTTGGAGTCATGGGTTCACCTACACAAAAGAACCAAGATACTGCTGCTGCATAGTAGCAACAAATATTTTCACAAGTTTTTTCAAAATTTGTATTTCTGCTTATTTTGAGGGGGGTTTTTTCCCATGAGGTTTTCCCCTGTCTCCTCAGTTTTATTAAGCATCATTTTTTACTATCTTTTATATTTTATTTGGGTGACCTATGGTCTTGTTACCAGGACCCACAATTTTCCATGTTAGGATTCACGGGGGGTGTTGAGATTATTAATCCTCCCATGACCATACTATCTATTAGATTATATTTGCCTAACTTAGGAACCTTAATTCATTATTTGTGTTCACTAGTACCATTGGGATTACTTGGACTAATGGGTCCACCTAGATCAGTTAGTAGAATGAGGGGAACACTGCTAGAGGTTAAATTCCACTTATTGCAAATGCATGCATCAGTTTGGGTTCCTCCTAGACCAATCCCTACATTTTAGGAGAAACTAGGAATCCCAGAACCAACCTCCATCAGTTAGGTGGATTTGGAACTAGTTAGTCTTAGTTGCCCCCTAGTTACATTCAATTACTTCAGAATCAGCTAGCTAGCGCTAGCAATGCATGGATAATGCATGGGTGCATGGGGAGGAGCACTTTTCCTACCTACCACACTCAGTTGCACTGATTTAACTAGTTGTAACTGATTGATTGAGTTGTTGGACATCATGGAGTTGATCTTTGGACTCAAACTTTGTCAGTTACTTCGCAATCAGTTAGCTAGTGCTAGTAATGCATGGTTGCATGGGGAGGAGCATTTTTCCTACCTACCACACTCAGTTGCACTGAGTTAAATAGCTTACACTGATTGATTGAGTTATTGGACATCAGGGAGTTGATCTGTTGGACTCCAATATTGATTGAGATACCATGAGTTAGACATTCAGTTATATACGGTTAGATCCACTTGGTATATTTGAATTACTACCTAATGCATTCGAATTCTTCCTATTTGTAACCTATTGTACATTGGATTTATTATTGTGAATGATACTGTAAATTCCTTAGCAATACTTGTTTGTTTCTTGTGTGGTTTTTTTTGTTCAGTTTGTATCTTCATTCTCCATCTATTTGCTGCAAACATTATTAGAACTATAGTCTATCTGGGAATTCAAATTCTAATAAGGCCAACTTGAAACATTCAAGAAGCAGAAACTGTGGATCAATTTGCAAGAACAATCCCTAGGATTTATGCAGCACTGGAGGACTGCGAGGTAGATCATCGGTCAATGATGGTTGAGGTTGCAGGTAATATTGTTGAGCAATCCATTTCTATTTTAATTGACCTTGGATCTACTCATAGTTATATCACTCCTAGAGTAGTTGAGGTTTGTTCTTTTAAGAAATTAAAGCATAACAAGTCATGGTTAGTCCAACTAGCCACTGGAACCAAGAGAAAGGTTAGTGAAATGGTAAAGTAATGTCCATTGGTCATGAATTGGATAGTCACTTGTGTATATCTGAATGTTCTACCCCTTGGCTCCTATGATGTTCTCATTGGAATGGATTGCTTGGAAGCAAACAGAGTAAAGCTTGATTGTTAGAACAATACTTTTGAATGCATAGATGAAGAAGGTAACTTAAGGGTTGTAAGAGGAATTCCAAAGGTGATTTTTGTTAGGAATATTTTGGCCATCCAGCTGAAGAAGTTCTATAGGAAAGGTTGCAGAGTGTATGCATCTCATGTGTTGGAAGCAACAGAGAATGAAGCTTTTAGGTTGGAGGAATTTCATGCGTTGCAGGAATTTAGGGATGTTTTTCCTGATGAAATTCCAAGGCTTCCTCCAAATAGGGATATTGATTTCACAATTGAACTTGTTCTAGGAGCAACACAAGTGTCCAAGAAATCCTACACGATGAGTACACCAGAGATGCTAGAGCTGAAGATGCAGTTGCAAGAGTTGTTGGAGAAGAAGTATGTCAGAACAAGTCTGTCCCTTTGGGGAGCACTTGTGTTGTTTGTGAAGAATAAAGATGGTACAATCAGATTGTGTATTGATTACAAATATCCGAATAAAGTCACTGTGAAGAATAAATATCCTTTTCCTAGGATTGATGACCTCTTTGACCAAATGAGAGGAGAAAATGTATTTTCTAATATTGACTGGAGGTATGGTTACCATCAGGTAAGAATCAAGGATGAAGACATTCATAAGAGATCCTTCAAAACAAGGTATGGACATTATGAGTTTGTAGTGGTACCATTTGGTCTCACAAATGCATTGGCAACATTTATGTGCCTTCTAAATAGTGTTTTCAGCAGGTATCTAGACAAGTTTGTTCTTGTCTTCTTTGATAACATTCTTATTTATTCTAAGAATGAGGAAGAATGTTTGCTCTGAGTGATGAACATTTTACCAGATTCTCTCCAAAAATCAATGCCTAAACAATAATGTAACTCACCTAGGTCTTTCATTTCAAATTCCTATGAAAAATTACTTTTAATTTTTGCAACTAGTTGATATGCTCCACCTATAATGATAAGATCATCCACATATAGAGATATCAAGGAAACATTTCCTTGATTATCTGATTTAATATATAATCTTGAATCATTTTTACTTTTGAGAAATCCTTGTTGTTTGAAGAAGGTGTCAATCTTGATATACCATGATCTAGGAGCCTATTTCAGTCCATAGATCGCTTTCTTTAACATGCACACAAGCTTCTCCTGTCCTTTCTGAAAAAGACCTTCAAGATGCACTAAGTATACTTCCTCTTTTAAATCACCATTTAGAAGTGTAGATTTGACATCTAACTGGTCTATTCTCCAGTTATGTTTAGTATATAATGCAACTAACAATCCGATTGTGTTTAACTTAGCTACTAGTGCATATGTCTCTTCAAAGCCAATCCCCTCTTGCTGAGAATAACCCTTTGCAAATAATCTTTCCTTAAACTTGTCAATACTACCATCTAGTTTAAGTTTAGATTTGAATAGCCATTTTTATCCTATGGGTACTTTATCTTTGGGTAATTCTACTAAATCCCAAGTTTTGTTTCTCATAATAGAATTATATTCTTCATTCGTTGCAGTTACCCATTCTTCCTTCTCTTTGGCTTGTTCATAATTTAATGGAACTATGACATTCATTATACTAGTCATCAAGGCATAATATATAAACTTTATTGAAGGATGAGTTTGTCGAGATGACCTTCTAGGTACTACAGTACCTGTTGGGGTTCCATCCATAATTCTTATGTCTTCTATTGTTTCATCTTCTGAGGCAGTATCACTCATGCTTGATTCATGTTCCTGAACTTTTTGTTTTTCTTGAACCTGCTATTGATCCTGCACTTTTCGAAATATTTTGTCTATTCTAACATGCTCATCTGGGATCGGTTCATCATTAGAATTATTCATCCTGTTACACATATCTGTATTTTCATGAAATACAACATCTCTACTAGCAATAAATTTGCGTGAACTAGGATGAAAGAGTTTATATGCTTTCCGATCATCACAGTAACCAACAAAGATACATTCTATGTATTTTGCATCCAATTTCCTTTTGTCATATTTAGGTATGTGTGCAAAATCCCTAGAACCAAAGATCCTTAAATGACTAATTACAGGTTTATAGCCATAAAAGACTTCAAATGGGGTTTGAAGTTCTAGTTTTTTTGTTGGACTCCTATTCTTTAAGTACACAGTAGTGTTTATTGCCTCAGCCCAAAATCCATTTGAAATGTTCTTACCTTCGAGCATGATGCCAGTACATTCCACCAGTGTTCTGTTTTTCCTTTCAGCAACTCCATTTTGCTGAGGTGTATCAGTGACTGTGAATTGTTGTTGGATTCCATTTTTTGTATAGTACCTTCTGAAAGCTCCATAAGTGTACTCACCACCTTGGTCTGATCTTTGGATTTTAATGTATTTACCTGTCTGCTTCTCGAATTTGATTCTAAATTCCTTGAATTATTAGAATACATCGCTTTTCGTTCTGATGAAGTAAGCCCATGTGAACCTTTATTTGTCATCAACAGATATTAGAAAGTACTATGCACCACCAAGTGATCTGGTCTACATAGGTCCACATACATCAATGTGTATTAGTTCAAGGATTTCAGCCTGTTTCTTCTCTTCATGGTTAGGAAATTCATTTCGGTGTTGTTTCCCAAGTGCACAAGCAGCACATTCAATATGATCTTTTTTTATAATAGGAAGACCCTCAACCATCGACTTTTTCTATAATAACATGAGATCATTCTGATTGAGGTTCCCATACCTTTGATGCCACAATTCAACATCTGAAATAGTTGATGCTGCTAGTGCCTCATGATTGCTCTTGATTGCATCTAGCTTGTACAATCCACCAAGTATGGATTGTAATCATCTTGAATTTCCAATTTACGTAATTTTCCCCATTTAATTTTGATGCTTCAGTAATGTATAAATCAGCCAATGACATATCTGCCATTTTTGCAGTGCTGGAAAGATAATTTTAACCAGAGAGGACAAGAAAAAAAATGTCTAGCTCACCTCTTCACTGGAAAATAAATAACCTGGCACACTTAGCTTTACCCTTCTCGGTGCTAGTAATAAATTCGTGTAAGAGAGGGTTGTTCAGCGCTTTTACCCTTCTACAGTTCAGCGCTATCGATGCTCAAAACCCTTCTATATCAGCACCATCGGCACTTTGTGTATCAAGAGTGGAGGCGAAGGGAAGAAATTGAGATGGAGAGAAAAAGCATATTTGTCTCTTTGTTGAAAACGGCGGTGAATGATTTTCAAATCATGATGTGAGGTGAGAAAAAGAAAAATGATCACCCTGACAATGATTTGACTTGTTAGTAAAAACACTTTTACTGAGATTTTATCCTATCACATGGGCCTGGCGATCTCAATTATAGGGGTAGTATATTAAAAAAATGTAGCGGCGATCTCTCTTTCTAAAAAAATAGCAGCAATTTCTCCTTTCACTTTTAGGCCCTGCACCTTCAGCAAGCTAAAAAAAAATGAAGCTACAATTTCTTCATGTGGGGAGAAAAAAAAAAATTTAGTTCTCAACAGGGGCAGCGTGCTATCCTTTCATGTTCACGCTTAGCACTATAGCAGCTCGATTCTGCACACTCTCACAACCCAGTAATGACTTCCTTTAGTGCTCAAGATGGTTCCCTCAACCTCACACAGTAGCCCTCAACTTGGCTCTGATACCAAATCATAGAAACCAAGGAGGAAACCAACAAAGCATAAAGGCTCCCTCAATCACACAGGAGGAGAAACACTCAACTTGTTGAATTAATGAAATAAGGTTACATATATAGAAAACTAATAACCTAATCTAGATCCAATAAATTTGGATCAGATCCACCAGCATAGGAGCAGTTTGAACAAGAACAAACAAATATAGAAAACACATGAAGATATTTCTGCATTAGATCTAGTACCTTAGGGCTTATTTTCTTTTCACCATAACATTGTATTTTTAACAACTTAAATATTTACAAACAGAAAGCATATGGCCTTTATGGGATTTATCATAAACTAAGTGTGGTAGGGTAAAGGCCTCACGACCGCATTATATCTCTGTAAATACAAACTGTAAACTTAAGATAAGATTCAAAACTGAAAGTGTCAAAACCCTCAGAAGTCTTTCCAAAACTACCAAAGCTTTTATTGGAAATTATTGTTGACAGTGGCATTATGACCCTTTTTATTTTTAAAAAAAGAATGAAATGGTGGAGGCCTCTGGATCTAAAAATCGTTAATCTATCCTTTATAATATTTTTCCCCAAACCTGCTAACTATTGATTTAAGGAAATCGACTGAGTAACAAAACCAAAATAATATCCATGAATGTAAATTTAAATGCATGGCCGACTATATTCCTTAACCATTTCTATCAAAATTAAACAGTAATGACTTATTTTAACAAGTGGCTCTATGGCCCTTTTCAAGAAAGGAATGCAACACGAAAAAGGCTTCGCAACCACAATACATATTGCAAAAACAACAAACTGTAAAATCAAGTTAGATACAAAATCCTCACAACATTTTTCTAGAGATTGATAACAGTCAATATCTTTTGAAAGAGGCCTTGCGAATCTCTTTCCAAATCAATCATGACAGTAATATTTTATTCACAAACTGTAAAACGATAAACAAGACTGATAATCAGATACATTGTAAAAATGTACACAATCCCAATGATGACAAAGCAAACCATGTTACAGTATTGACAAAATAAACATGGAATTATGCGAATCCCTCACTGGTTCTTACAAAGTTAAAACCATTACATTATCAAAACAAGTAGCAGAAATGCAATAGATACACGTTAAACATTTTTTTTATAAAAGTGGCATAGTAGCTATGAATCCACAGGCAATGGAAATATCTTACAGTATCAAGTTCATAATATCACCAAAGTAAATGTATCACTTGCACACCGACGAACAGGCACAAATAGGAATCCCCAAAGCTATTGGGATAAAAACACAACAAGACACCAAGTTTTGTCCACGGAGCCATGAAGGGTGAGGCCATAAGTTTTACCAGCTGCAAAATATTCTCTGCCAGTATCCAACAAAAACCCTCGTCGTAGAGAGTCATTCTGGTTATCTCCTGCACATATATTTCAGAAGTTAAACAATAATTTTAAAACCATGTAAAAAGAGAAAAATAATAGTGGAAGTGCAGAAGAAGAATTTACCTTTCTCAGCGTTCATAAATATAACCAAATTCACCCAAAGATTACTAAGAAGAGGTTTACAAACTTCACCGGTGAACTGATCAATCTTGGACAGGTTCATAGGGTGTCGAGGGAAAATATTTTTGGGTCCTCCATCTCTGTTCATGGACAGAAGAATAACGAAGTCTAGTAGCCAGAGGTCGAGTGCAACAATGGGAGAACAACTAACACCAAAAAAAAACCCATTGAAAGGACATATGCGGCCTTCAATATGTATTAAAACCCTAGGGTTTTGTACCCTGTCTATTTTCCGCCAACTGTAGATTTTAATATGACCACACGGCCTGCATGTGAACAAATTTATGTCACATACTTTTCATAACGCTTTCACCATTTTTGTTCCAAGGTTTATGAAAACTGTCGCATCATAACTAAATACCAAATCCTTATGCATAGTGTCCCCACTATAGAATTTTATAGCATATGATATAATTAAGAGTTATCGTATTTGTTTGTGATATGTCCTACCCTTAGGTTTATCCAAGGTTGATATACTTCAAGGACTATGATATGGTTTAGGCATATGGTATATAAATTGGTTAGGAAGTTGCATGATAAGGATAAGATATGGTATAGTGTATAGTATGAAGGTAAAAACTGGATTAGGGTTTAGGTTGTTTCTAAAACCTATGTGGGCCACCTTCCCTTATTTTGTTTTGATGCCTTGTAGTGTAGGATTTGTTCCTTAGAAAAAATTAAGGGTGATATCATCCACCTACATAAAGAGAAAACGAAGGTTCATGCGTTAGTCGTAAAGACTAAGTAATACTATGACATTTTCCTTTAACAACTCATTAGTATAACAAAACTGAAGGAACGAAAAAAATTTTACAACACTACAAGCAACAGAGTTTAAAAAGAAGTTTTGCCACAAAATAGTATCGACCTGAATGTTTGACGTAATTATTGACAAGTGTCGTAAAAAGAGGAATGCTAATGAAAAATGTTAAACTTAGACACATGAGTCCTGCAAATTATAACCATTAGAGGAAATTTCAACTCAAAATGGGCCTCCTAAGGAAAATAATAAAATAATAGTTAAAATAATAAAATAAAATTTATTAATTTTGGAGGAAGAAAAGAAAAAAGCTCCTTTTTTTGTTTGTATTTCCGACAAATATCCCTGTGTTTTTACTCAAATTTCAATCGGGAGATATCATTGGATGTGGAATTAAATTTCACATCCAACGAGTACCCACTCGGCATACTTTTTACGGACCCCACTACCCAAAAATACAAGAAATACCTGAAAAAATGTGATGATGACAGACTGAAATCCTGGATGGCTATCTACAACCTAATCGAAAAATGATGACATCTGATGGCAAGACATAAAAAGGGTCAAAAATATTAAGGAGAAGTACCTAACCTAGAGAATCTTTAAAAAGTATTTTAAGAGGACGTTTTTATCTAAACAGTACTACGATGAAAGAGATGAAGAATTCTATGAACTAAAATTGGGTTCAATGTCAATGAAAGAGTTAAGAAGCAAATTTCTAAGTCTGTTAAGATATGTATATTACATAATTGATGAAAAGCCTAAAATACAAATATTTTTAAGTTGTATTCCCACTAGCTTCAAGGAGAGAATTGAGTTTGGTAACCCGAAAACCCTTGAAGAGGCAATGAGAAAGGATGATTTCTGTTATGAACAAAATAAAGAGAGAGAGAGAATTTACCTGAGTGAAAGAATAAGAGAACAAGTCACTTTGACCAGAAAATAAAAGGGTTTAAGTCAAATAAGAGTTTTGAGAATAATTCTTAGAATTTCTCCAATAATAACTACCAAAGAGCAGATTTTAAAAATAGAGTACCACATAATACCACAACACCAAAAGGCAAGGATATGCCTAACAACTTTGTTAAAAATAATGAACATAAGGAACCTATCAAGTGCTGGTAATGTCAATGACCGTATTATTCCAAGTACTTCCCAAATAGAAAAGGGAACGTCACCAACGTGCATACCATCCAGGAAGAAGAAACAGTTGGAGATGTGGAAAATGAAATTCCTAGAATAAATGCATCTTTGGAGAACCAACAAGCAGACCATCAGACTTCCATGGTGGAAGTGCAAGGTATGATACAAAACCAGTATGTTTCCATTCTGATTGATCCAGGTGCTATTTAAGTTGTGTCACCTAGGATAGTGGAAAAGTGCAGTTTATCTTTAAACATGTTTAAAAAATCCTGGCTGGTCCAGTTAGCTACAAGAACTTAAAGGAAAGCGGTTAATTATGTTGAAAACTGTAATTTTCTTCTGAGAGAGTTTGAAACTCAAGTAAAGTTAAATATGTTACCGTTAGGATCTTATGATGTCCTAATAGGTATCAATTGGCTGAAAAAACATGAAGTGATTTTAATTTTTTTCATAAAACGTTTACTTGTTTAAATAACGTAGGAGAAATGATTTCAGTCAAAGGAATACCTAGGAAGGTCTCTGTTAGACAAATATCATCCTTATAGATGAAAATGTAAGAAAAGGCTATAGATTTCTTTCTGTACACATAATAAATAATGAACAAATTGATGAGGAAGATAAGTTAAATTTTGATGACATTTCAATCCTACAAGATTTCTCGGATGTTTTCCCAGAAGAAATTCCAGGACTACCTCCAAAGTGAGATATGGGTTTTACAATCGAATTAGTACCAGGAGCTGTACCAAATTCAAAAGCTCATTTTTTAATGAACATTTTAGAACTTATCAAATTAAAATTACAATTGCAAGAATTAATAGACAAAAACTATGTTAGACCAAGTGTATCCCCTTGGGAAGCACCTAGAATTTTCGTTAAGAGTAAAGACGGGACATTATGTCTATGTATAGACTACTGTCAATTGAATAAAATGAAAATTAAAAATAGGTATCCTATGCTTCAGATCGATGATCTGTTTGATTAAATACGCGAAGTGATAATATTTTCAAATATAGACTTGAGATATGGATATCATCAAGTCAGAATTAAAGACGAAGATATCTTTAATACTACTTTCAGAACTAGATACGGGAACTGTGAATTTATGGTTATGCCCTTTAGGATAACTAACTCTTTAGCAACCTTCATGTGCTTAATGAATAGTGTCCTCAATAATTACTTAGACAAATTTGTAGTCTTCTTTATAGATGACATATTCATTTATTCTAAAACAAAAGAAGAACACGATGAACACTTGTAGATAATACTACAAGTCTTAAGAGAACATCAACTATATGGTAAGTTCAGTAAATGTAAATTTTATAAAGATAAGATACAAAATCTAGGGCACGTAATATCCGAAGAAGGGATATCGTTATACTCGTTTAAAATAAAATAAATAAATAATTGGTATGTTCCCAAGGACGCAACTGATGTACAATCCTTTATGGGAATAACATGATATTACAGGAAATTTAGAGAAGGATTTTTGAAAATTGCAAATACTATAACATCATTACAGAAAAAGGGCAAGAAATTTGTCTCGGATAAAAATTGAGAAGAATTTTTTTATAAATTAAAAGGATTATTAACCACTGCACCCATTCTAAAAATTGCAAATCGAGACAAATATTTCATCGTATGCACTGATGCATGCAATGAAGTTTTCGGTGCAGTACTGACACAAGAAGGTCATGTAATTGCGTATGAATTAAGGAAGTTAAAAACACATGAAAAGAATTACACAAATTATGACCTAGAACCAACTGCCATAATCCATGCTTTAAAAATGTGCCACCATCATTTAATAGGTAAAATATTTTTGCTAATGTCTAATAACATAAGCCTAAAATATATGTTTGATCAACAAAATCTAAACGCAAGGAAATCTAGATGGTTAACTTTACTTAGCGAGTATGATTTTGAAATCAAACACATTAAAGGGAAAGAAAATAAAGTGGTTGATTGCTTAAGCAGAAATGCCATAACAATTTTAGTAGCTTCCATTAGCAGCTATAAAACCAAATTAGAGGATAAATTGGAAAAGGAATAAAACTGGACACAAAATACCAAAGTTTAAAAGAAAAATTAACTCAAAATGTATCTGAAAATATAAATACATATTACAGTTTAAATGAAAGAGGCTTAATGCTGTATTAAAAAAAAGACTTTGTGTGCCTAATATACCAGAAGTCAAACTACTAATTTTGAATGAAATACACAAAAGCCTATATGCCAGACATCTAAGGTATCAAAAGATGATAACAATGCTGAGAAAAGAGTATTTTTGGCCTAATATGAAAAATGAAGTTGGTGGATTTATAGCTAGTTGTATAGAGTGTCAGCAAGTTAAAGCTGAACATCAACACCTAGTAGGTCTTTTACAACTATTACCAATTCCAAAATGGAAATGGGAAGTCATCAGTCTTGATTTTATAACTAGCTTACCTAAAAAACAAAAACAAAATGATTCAATAATGGTAGTTGTGGAAAAACTAAGGAAACACACTTCATACCTATTAAAACAACTCATAAAGCTTCTAAAATCACTGACATATTCATGAAATAAATCTTTCATTTGCATGAAATTATGAAGGTTATAATTTTAGATAGAGATCCTAAGTTTACTAGTAATTTTTGGAAATAATTATTTAAAGGACTATATACTAAATTGAATTTCATTATTGTTTATCATCTGCAAATGGATGGAAAAATAGAAAGAGTCAATTGAGTACTAGAAGATATGTTACGAATGTATGTTAGAGACTATTCCAAGAAGTGAGAAGATTATTTTCACTTAGTTGAATTTGCATATAATAATCATTATCAAGCTTCAGCAAAGCTTAGTCCTTTTGAAATATTATATGGTAGAATATGTAACACTCCTATCACATGGAGTAATCTAGTTAATAGATTGATTTCTGGACCTGACTTGTTAAAAAAAATGGAACTAATAGTGAAACAGGTACAAAGCAATTTGAAAACTGCTCATGAAAGACAAAAGATTCATGTCAACCTTAAAAGAACTCCAAAAGAATTCCAAGCAGGTGACCATGTTTTTTTTAAGGTAAAACCCAGAAAGAGCTCCTTTAAGCTAGGGATCTATGCTAAATTAGAACCTAGGTATTGCATACCCTTCAAAATATTGGCAAGAGTGGGGCCAGTGGCATATCAATTAGCTTTCGCACCTAATCTTAGAATACATAATGTCTTTCATATTTCTATTTTGAAAAAGTATGTACATGATGCTACTCATGTAATTGACTAGAATGTGATTCAGGTAGAATGAGAAGGAGATTTTCCAGTGGAACCTAACTGTATTCTCAATAAGAGAAAAAAAATTCTCCGAAATTGCACCATTGGACAAGTAAAAGTGCAATAGAAACACCTCAGTCCAGATGAAGCAACCTGGGAATTGGAGAGCGATATGCATGTGGCATATCCGGCTTTGTTTCAGGAAGACTCAAAATAACTTAAGAAACATCGAAAATGATGTTGAGCTTAACGGGGGCAGGGGGTGTTTGTAACATACCCATAATTGAAAAATAAATATTTATTATTTATTTTAGAAAAATATTTTGGTAAATTTATTGTAAAGTTTTAAGACCAAGTTCGTCAAGGATGACACTAATTGAAGAATTATTTATTTTAATAATTAAATACAAATCACACCTATCCAAAGGAGACTGTTAAATGAGTGTTCACTAACCCACCAGGAGGAATGAGCAGCTATAGAAGGTTTATTGACAAGTGGTAGCACTAGCATTTCACTTTCTAGCTGTTGCAAGAAGCATAATCCCTAAAATTGTGGTCATGTTCCTTGAAAGGGGGAACTGAGCTAGTGGCTCATTTAATTTCAAAACTTACGCAAAGACCTAGGAAATCATATAAATACCATCAAATTGAGCAGGAGGCTCACTACTCATTCTCATTTCTAAGAGAATGAACCTTGTGACTGTTGCAACCTGAAAATTCAAGCACACAAGGAATTTGATGAGAGGATAGCTAAAGTGGAATTGTTGAGTTAATTATGCTACTAAGTTCTAAATGGTAGCAATTTTGTTGTGTGGGCTATATCTAGTGATCTTCGTCCTAGTGGTTCAGTGAACAGGCTCAGGGGTCCTAAGCAAGTAATCTTGGCCGCTTCAAGAGAAAGTTGGGTGGAATAGTCTCCTTTGGGTGTTTGTCCCCTTCTACATATTATCTAGGTTCTAATTGTTATTAAATTCTAAGTCTATACTTTTATTTGGAAGTATGCTCAGTAGCTGAAAGTAGGATAATTGGATATGCTAGGAACTATATATATCTGAAATCTGTTTGGAAAATGTTTCTAAGAGGAGAGATTTATAGTTTTGTTTGTTCAAAGTTAAAATTTAAATTTATTGTCCTGGTTATTTTGTTAAATACACCTCGTTAATGTATCTTTCCCGTGTCTCGTGCGTTTCTTTCAGTATAGTATCTCTATCTTATTCGAAATCTATTATATTGTTAAATTTAGTGTTATTTCTTCTACTAATCTAGGTTTAAAATAAAATATATTTATAGTTACAGAGTTTCATAAATATATTTATAAGACAAATGAATTGTAATAAAAATAAGACTCTTAGATTAGCTCAGTAAGCTAGTAATATAGTTTCTCATTCTAAACGAAAATGGAGCTTATGTTAAACATACCCAAGGTTTAATCCTATAATAGAAAATAAACATAATATACATGTCTATATATATGCTCAGGTTAAAGCCTAATAGAATTAACTTATTTAACTTCAAACTGAAATATTTAAGTAAACCATCTTGTTCATATCCAAAACCCTAAATACCATAGTTAAGTAAAAACTTTAAATCAAATTAATAGCTAGGACAGATTTCATATCTCACTACAGGAACCTTTCCTATTAAGGTGACTTGGCCATATTCTTGTAAGCAACATAAATTCTTGAATACCAAATCGAGATAATCGACAGACTGTAGCTTTAGGCTGTAAGCTGTTTTGGCATTATCATCTGTAATGTTATCAATGCATTACGAATATGTGACAGCCTTAGAGATTATTTTGTTTTCACCATAACATTGTATTTTCAACAGCTTAACTATTTACAAATAGAAAGCCTTATGGTCTTTATCAAGACAGAGCGATGGCCTTACGACTTTCTCATAAAATAAGTGTGGTATGGTAAAGGCGTCATGGCCATGTTATATCTCTATAAATACAAAATGTAAACTTAAGATAAGATTCAAAACTGAAAGTGTGAAAACCCTCACAAGTCTTTCCAAAACCTCCAAATATTTTACTAGAAATTATCGTTGACAGTGGCCTTACAACCCTTTTCATTTTTAAAACAAGAATGACATGGTGGAGGCCTATGGATCTAAAAATCATTAATTTATCCTTTATAATATTTTTCCCAAAACCTGCTAACTATGAATTTAAGGAAAATGACTGAGTAACAAAATCAAAATAATATCCAAGACTGTAAATTTAAACGCCTTGTGGGATACATTCCTTAACCTTTGCTATCAAATTTAAACAATAATAATTTATTTTAACAAGTGGCTCTATGGCCCTTTTCAAGAAATGAATGCAACGGGAAAAAGGGTTCACGATCACAATACATATTGCAAAAACAACTAACTCTAAAATCAAGTTAGATACAAAACCCTCACAACATTTTAATAGAGATTGATAGCAGTCAATATCTTTTGAAAGAGGCCTTACGACTCTCTTTCCAAATCAATCATGATAGTAAGGGCCTCATAGAAATATTTTATTCACAAACTGTAAAATGATAAACAAGACTGATAATCAAATATAGTGCAAAAATGTACACACTCGCAATGATGAATAAGCAAACCATGTTACAATATTGAAAAAATAAACATGTCATTATGCAAATCCCTCACGGGTTCTTACAAAGTTAAAAACATTATATTATCAAAAGAAGTAGCAAAATTGCAATAGATACACATTAAACATTTGTTTATAAAAGTGGAATAGCCATTATGACTCCACAGGCGATGAAAATCTCGTAATAAATTAAGTTCATAATATCACCAACGGAAATGTATCACTTTCACACCGACGAATGGGAGCAGAGAGGAAGCCCCAAATCTATGGGGATAAAAACACAACAAGACACCAATTTTTGTCCACAAATCCATGAAGGGTAAGGCCATAAGTCTTATTGGCTGCAAAATATTCTCGTCCAGTATCCAACCAAAACCCTCATCGCAGAGAGTCATTCTAGTTATCTCCTGCACATACATTTTGGGAGTTAAATAATAATTTAAAAACCATGTTCAAAGAGAAAAATAATAGTGGAAGTGAGGAAGAATCATTTACCTTTCTCGGTGTTCATAAATATAACCAAAGTCACCCAAACATCACCAAAACGGGGTTTACAAACTTCACTGATGAACTGATCTGTCTTGGACAGGTTTAGAGGGTGTCAAGGGCCAATATTTTTGGCTCCTCCATCTTTGTTCACGAACATAATAATAACAAAGTCAAGCAGCCAAATGCCGACTGAAAAAATGGTAGAAAAACTAAAACCAAACAGAAACCCATCGAAATGACAGATGTGGCCCGCAAGACACATTAAACCCCTAGGTTTTTTCCCCCCTATCTATTTGCTACCAAATAGAGATTTTAATGTGACCACATGGCCTGGATGTGAACGAATTTATGTCACGTCCTTTTCATAACAATTTCACCATTTTTGTTCCAAGGTTTATGCCAATCATTGGATCATAACTAAATACCAAATCCTTATGCATAGTGTCCCCACTATGGAATTTCATAGCATATGGTATAGTTAAAATTTATCGTAGTTGTTTTTGATATTTCCTATTCTTAGGTTTATCCAAGGTTGAAATACTTCAAGGCTTATGATATGGTTTAGGCATATGGTATTTGAATTGGTTAGGATTTTGCATGATAAGGTTAAGATATGGTATAGTGTATAGTATGAAGGTCAAAACTAGATTAGGGTAGGTTGTTTCTAAAACCTAGGTGGACCACCTTTTCTTATTTTGTTCTGATTCCTTGTAGAGTAGGATTTTCCTTAAAAAAACATACGGGTGATCTCATCCACCCACACATAGATAAAATGAAGTTTCATGCATTATTCTTAAATACTAAGTAGGACTATGAACTTTTCCATTAACAGCTCATTAGTAGAATAGAACTGAAGGAACAAAAACAATTTTTATGACATCACAACTGACAGAGTTTAAAAAGCAGTTTTTTCACAAAATAGTATTGACCAAAATGTTTGACGTAATTATCGACAAGTGTTGTAAAAAGAAGCATGCTAATGAAAAACCTTAAACTTAGACACATCCGTCCTTCATATTATAACAAATCCATTATCACTACGACAGAGGAAGTAAAAGTATACCATCTCTTGGAATTCTTTCTTAGGAATTTTTAAAGTTACCTATAGTAAATAACTTTTTTTATTTATGAATTGTATGGATGTTACAGGACACACTACAAACTTCCTATCAAATTATGGATAAAGTAAAGACTACTAAATTAAAAATTCTTAGAAGATGATTTTGAAACGTTTTCAATGAAAAATCCATATTCATTAGAATCGTTTAATTCTTAAGTTATTTTTTATGATTAATCAAATTAAATATCATGGAGAATCCATAGATGACATAAAATTTGTTTAGAAGGTTCTTAGGATCTTACCCCAAAATTTGAATCCTTAATTGTAACTTTGAAAGAAAACAAAGATATCTCCTATTTTACTATTGATGAGTTGCAATCCTCTCTCATCAATAACAACCATATAATAAAAAGATCAAATACATCATTATAAGGTGAATTTGCAGCATAATCATTTATAAGCCATGGAAGAGGTAGGTGGATATCTAATCATAGAAGCAGAGGAAGAATTTTTTCTAGACAACGACACAGCAACAATCCTATAAATGGCGTTGGTAGAGGTCATAGACAAGGATGCAACAACAATATTGCAAATGTCAGTGGTAGACATCAAATTTAGAATTCAAGTCAGCAAGTGGCAAAATATTTAATAATATTGAATACAATGTCATTATTGTAAGAAATTTGAGCACTTTTCATATGAATGCAGGAAGAAACATCTTGAAAAAAGCAAGCAAGGTCAAAACCAGTCAAGTAAGACTAGCGCTTCAACCAACACAATGTTTTTTTTCATGTGCATCCCCAGTTGAATGTAATGTTTCCCAAGAAATTCCATGTGACACATGGTATTTAGATTCAAGTTGCAGTAATCATATGACTGGAAATTTAAATTTGTTTTCCAACATGGATAAACCAGTTCAAGTTGATGTTATAATTGGAAATAATATTCAAGCTATTGTTTTGGGAAAATACACTATTGGTATTCTAACCAAAATGGGGGAGCAAAAATTTATGCATGATTTTTACTAAGTCACATGTCTAAAACACAATTTGATGAGTATTGGATAGTTGTTACAAAATGGATACAAATTCTACATGGAAGATAATCACTACGTGCTTATGGATATATATCCAAGAAAACAACCGATAGCTGAAGTACAGATGACAAGAAATCACTTGTTTTTTTTGAGGATAAGGACTGGTATGAAGGGAAAGGCAAATGAAGTTGTCCATGAAGCACATAATGAGGATTTAGGAGTTGCATTCAAGTTAGAATGTAAAGAAGTAGATAATCCATTTTTGAAGGAAGAGAAAGACAATGCAAAAATCCAAGCAACATTTAAATGATAGGTATAGGATGAGTATCATCTATGGAATTTCATATTTGGAAATCTAAATTTTTCTGATTTGAAGCCACTGTACATGAAGGATATGGCTAAAGGATTTCCACTAATTGAAAAACTAAAAAGAATATGTGAAGGCTACATTTTTGGCAAGCAACATAGAGTGTCCTTTCCATTTGGAAAGTCATATAGATCATTTACATCACTTGAAATTGTGCACTATAACATTTGTGGACCAATGCAAAAATCAATCATAGGATGATGCAATTATTTTCTTACATTTATTGATGATTTCATAACGAAAAATTGGGTCTATTTTATGAAACACAAATCTTATACGTTTGATGTTTTCAGTAGTTCAAGGCACTTGTGGAGAAGCAAAGTGGATACTACATCAAATATTTAAGAACAGATAGAGGTGGTGAATATGTTTCTAACGATTTTCTAAATTTTTGTAAATATCATAGCATACATAAGCAATTCACTGCACGCTATACACCTGAAAAGAATGGTGTCGCAGAAAGGAAGAACAAAACCATTATGGAAATGCCGCAAAGTGTGATGGAATCCAAACATCTTCCAAATGGATATTGGGTTGAGGCAGTAGAAATTGTTGTATACATCATGAATAGGTTCCCAACAAAGAGTGTGAAGAACAATATTCCTCAAGAATCTTGGACATGTATGAAACATAGTGTTTCTCATTTAAACGTTTTTGGTTGTTTCACATATGCACATATACCAAATGAATCGAGGAAGAAATTAGACAATAAGGGACATAAATCTATTTTTGTTGGATATTCAAAAGATAAAAAAATCATACAAATTGTATGGTCATGTCATAAGGAAGGTAAGTGTCAGTTGTGATGTTTAGTTTTTTGAAAATTAGGCATGGAATGGAAGTATACAAAAGGAAGTAAGAAGCCAATTTATTCAACCAGGTATAAATTTACAAGTAAGGTTGTTAGGTATATTTCTAGTCAAGAATTAATTTACAGTATTTAATGTTAGTCGGTAACTTCCAGGAGAAACCAATTTTAAGTCTTTGTATATGTAGATGAATCATTAGTGAAAACAAACAAAAATAAGGAAAATGAAAGTGTGATAGAAGTTTGAGGAGATCAAGCTTGTGAGATACATAAATGGTTGAGAGGAGTTGCATAAGTTTTAATTGGTTATGTTTGCAACTGTAGCTGAATATTTATCCCGATAATATATATTTCCATAAGTTATTTACAAGAGTATTTCATGTTGCACATCCTCTAGTTTTACTCATGTGAATGTTAGTAAATATTATCGAGTATTTTACTTTATAAATGTTTTGTTACTGCGCAGTAACTTCATAATAAATATCCCTTACTTGTGTCATGGTGAATTAATATCTGGAGGAAGAATTACTAATTTTTTTTAAAGCATGAAAGAATATGAAAAATTTCTTTATAATATGTTGAAATTCTCTTTTATGTTTTCATGCAGTAAATTCTGTTTTTTATGTCACAGTGAATGTTGTATTTTACACCACGATAAATAATCCTTTAATATTTGGGTTTGTCAAAGTAAGGATTGTCGAAGTAAAATTTATCAAAGTTTTTTTACAGTGCAAATCAAGTTAAATAAGCATTTACTACATGTTAGAACAATAGGATCACAAAAATATAACAATAAACAATAAACAATATGTAAATATTTAAAAACATGGCAAGAGCAACACATACATAACGTGGTTCACCCAAGATGGGATAGATCCACACAGAAATTACTCATCCTTTATTATTATACCTTCCAACAAAATGAAGGGATACAACCTATAGAAACTTTGTTCCACTTCCTCTTCACACCCTCACACAATCACAAATATTGTTTTACAGTGATATAATACAATACACAACCTTATTACTATTCCTTCCTTTTATAAAGGAAATACCATGGAAAAATACCATGGGTTTTCCAAAACCATGGGCTCGTAAATCACCCATTATTGACCAAGTCATGACTCTGAAATTACAACATTTTACAAGTTTGGGACATAGACCAAGGAATCCTCGGATGAGGGCTTATAGAAATGAAGTTTGGGATATGTTGGGAAATTTCTTTACAGAGCATACAATTCAGGTAGTTCCCAGACATGAAAATTTGGTAGCTGATTCTTTAGTTGTGGCCGCCGAAAAATTTGAAACCCTTGTTGCTGGTCAGAGGGAGTACCAGGTGGAAATTGTGAATAGACCCTCTATTCCTGATAATTCTAAATATTGGTAGGTGTTCGAAGATGACATGCAGATCAAGAGGTTCTTAGAACTCTCAGGAGAATTTGTGAATACTCCTATTGATACCGAAAATGACAATGAAGAGAGTGTTCAAGATGAGGGAGACCTTGAGAAAGAAGGGAATGGTGCTAAAAATTTAAAGGGAACTCTAGGAGGTAAGGATATTATCCAATTAAAAAATAATTTCATACCAAGAGGTCTGATTCCTTTGGAAAAAAAATTTGATCAGAATGATGTTGCTAAAAATCCAAAAGTAAAGCCTGTTGAGAATGCTATTGAAGATAGAAATATTGGCACTAAAGAGAATCCTAATATTGTGAAATTATCCAAGAAATTGCCCGAAAGAGAAAAAGAAGAATATGTGAAGTTAATGAAAAACTATACAGATGTCTTTGCGTGGAGTTATGAAGATCTCAAAGAATATGATACATCTATCATACAACATACTATTCCTATAAAGCCTGGGGAGAAACCCTTCAAACAAAAACTCAGAAGGATAAACCCTAAGTTACTTCCCATCATTGAGAAGGAGATTAAAAAGTTATTTGATGCCAAGATCATTGTCACTCTAAGGTTTTCAAAGTGGGTTGCAAACCTTGTTCCTGTTAGAAAGAAGAATGGAGAAATACGATTGTGTATAGATTTCTGGAACTTGAACAAAGTTTCTATGAAGGATAATTATCTTGTGCCAAATATGGACCATATATTGCAAAAAGTAGTTGGGGCCAAAATAATTTCAATGTTGGACGGTTTTTTCGGCTATAATCAGATCAAAGTGTTACCTGAAGATCAAGAAAAAACTGCTTTAACTACACCTTGGGGCACCTTTATGTATGCAAAGATACCTTTTGTCTTGATGAATGCAGGAGCTACTTTTCAGCGAGCTATGGACATTGATTTCGCAGGGGAAATTGGGAATTTTGTGGTGATCTACATGGATGATATCACAGTCTATTCAAAATATGACAGAGAGCATCTGCGTCATCTGGAGAAAGTTTTCATGGAATGTAGGAATTTTGGCATATCATTGAATCCAAAGAAGTCCAATTTTGCATTGGAAGAAGGGAATTTGTTGGGCCATATAATATCAAAGGATGGAATAAAAATTGATCCTGAAAGGGTGAGTGAAATTCTTAAAGTAGGTGAACCCAGGAGTAAAAAGAGATACAATCATTCTTGGGGCAGTTAAATTTTTTGAGAAGGTTTGTGCCAAGTCTTGCTGAGATCTTAATGAATATCACAAATAGGTTGAAGAAAGGTCACAAGATAAAATGGAATGCTGAAGCTAGAAAGTCTTTTTGGGAAATCAAAAAAGCAATATCAGAGGCTCCTTTGTTGGTGAGCCCAGATTTTACCAAAGCCTTCTCAGTATTTTCATATGCTTTAGAATATACTATAGCAGCAGTTCTATTACAGAAAAATGATGAGAATTTGGAACAGCCCATAGCATTTTTTAGCAAAATGTTAAGGGATGGAGAATTGAAATATGACATTATGGAGAAACAAGCTTATTCCTTAGACAAAGCATTGAAGGATTTCAGAGTGTATATTCTACATTCACATATAATTGCACATGTCCCAACTGTTGCAGTAAAAGGAATCTTGACACAACCAGATCCAGAAGGTAGAAGAGCAAAGTGGATTGCTACATTATTGGAGTATGATATCGAAATAAAGCCCACCAAGTCTATTAAAGGAAGAGGATTAGCTAAAATGATGGCTAATTCAAATTGTGAAGCTTTGCAAATTAATTTCTTATCTCACCAAGCTAATTAGTTAGATACAGAAGTGGAAGTAATGGCTGATTTTGTGGCTTCTCCATGGTATTCTGATATTGTATATGTCCTTAAAAATTTACAAGAACCGGAGGGATTGAGTAAGTCAAGAGCCCGATCCATAAAGTTGAAAGTTGCCAAATTTTGTATTCTAAATCAATATCTTTATTGGAAAGACCCCGGAAGAGTGTTTCTGAATTGTCTTTTGGAAAATGAAGCTCAGCATACAGTCAAAGAATTTCATAAGCGAGATTGTGGGGGACATCATTCTTGGAAAGTGACGGGAAACAAAATTCTAAGAGCGGGCTATTATTGGCCCACATTATTTTCAGACGTGTATAAAGAAACTAGTAAGTGTCATCAATGCCAAATTTTCGACGGAAAGAGAAAAGTGTGTCCTCTCCCTTTGAATCCGATAATAGTAGAAGCTCCTTTTCAGCAGTGGGGTTTGGATTTTATGGCGAAATAAACCCCAATTCATCAAGACAACACAAATGGATTTTGGAAGCTATAGACTATTTTACAAAATGGATTGAGGCTATTCCCACTAGGAGAGCCACTGAGACTGTAATCATGGATTTCCTTGAAGAATATATATTGGCTCGATTTGGATGCCCCAGAATAATAGTAACAAATAATGCAGTTGCGTTTAAATCCAAGAAAATGATTGATTTCTATCACAAGTATCATATAAGCCTCAATCATTCAACTACCTATTATCCACAGGGAAATGGGTTAGTTGAATCTTCTAATAAAATCCTAGTAAGGATCATCAGGAAGCTGTTAGAAGATAACAAAAGGTCCTGGCACACCAAGCTCAAGTATGCTCTATGGGATGATAGGATTAGTACCAAAAGGGCGATTGGCATGTCTCCATTCCAACTGGTGTATGGAATTGAAGTGGTTTTTCCAGCGTCGCTAGGTGTTCCAGTTATGAGATATTTTCAAGATCAGCAGGAAGAACCAAATCACATGCAAAGGAGAATAAATCAGATTATTGAGTTGGAAGAACAAAGAAATAAGGCTTATGACAAGGTGTAGTTACATCAAGAAAAAATGAAAAGTACTTTTGAAAGAAGAATCAAAGAAGAACAGTTTCAGATCGATGATTTGGTCTTGAAATGGGATGCTCCTAAAGAAGAAAAACATGAAAATTTTGATCATATGTGGGTAGGTCCTTATGTTGTTGCTAGTTACAGAGGGCAAAACGCATTTCTGCTGGAATATTCGAATGGGGTTCCTCTGGATAGTAACCCCGTCAATGGAAGGTATCTGAAACATTACCTGTCATAAGGAGGAGGGTAAAATTTGTATTATAACCTGTAAATACTTATTTCTCTTTACAAAGTCAACATGAATGGTAAGCCGGATGTATTTGAAGCCCGCAGTGAAGGCCCTAAGATTCAGGAGGCATGCTTTTCCTTTCTAAAAACAAAAAAGAATACATCTACGAAAAAAAAAGATGAGTTTTCTCGAAGTTATTGTGAAAAATAAAAAAACAGGCACCTGGTCTACGAGTTCTTTGATACCTCACAGGGAGGATATCATCCCCAGATGGAGCCAGTTGTTAACAACCCTACCTAGCAGAGGTTCGAAAAGATCATAATGAAGAAGGGGTAATGGTCATTTAGAATACTTTGGTTAAAAAATTTTATGGTATGAAAGTATGGCAAGAGGCAAAAAACGATGAGTTATCAAAGGATCTAACGGTGCGAAGTGAAAAGATGGAGATCAACAGCCTGTATTGTGTCCGCTCTCTAAAAGATGCAAGAATGATAAGTACGTACAAGCGTTTGATGTAATATATGGATCAACAGTCGTCGATCCAATTGATGAGATCTACAGTCGGTGTAAACTCTGCCTTGCGAACCTGCACGTTGGTTAAAACAAAGGAGCCCGGCGGAATGGGGTACATGTCACCTGATATGACAGCAGGGAAATAAAGGGGAATTACATCGACGATCATGGATGAATCCACAATGGGAACTTGCATGTTTGATAAGACGAGGACGCTCGGCAGAATTAGGTACGTGTCGCTTGATCCGATGGCTGAAAAATAAAGGTGAAATAAATCGACGGTCAATGATGGATCCGGAGCGGGAAGTTGCGCAATAGTTGGAATTAAAGGGCGGTAGCGGAATAAAAACCTTTGTACATGTGGTCGACCATTGTGCGTTCCGGAGGCAAAAGTGGTTTGGTGGAAACTGCCAAAGGGAGCCTTCGGAGTGGGGTCCTATAAAAGCATAGTTGACTTATTCGGCGATTATTTTATTGGCGCCGGACGATTGAAAAAGACCTGCGTGCTCGTCAACCTTCAACTGTCAATTTCAAACACACGCAGCCATGGTAATAGGTAAGGCTTAAACACCCATAATTCATCTATCTGGTTACCATTATCGACTGAAGTATGGACCAAGAAAAGGAATTGCAAGGGTTTGGTCGTATTTTAGATGACCGGGAAGACTATCTGGTTGATAGGGATCGAGGGGTGTGTGGCCCTTTCCTGTCCATAGGAAGTGTATCAGTCAGTAAAGAGAGGTTGTGGCATTATAATTCACAGGCCAATGATGTCTTAAATGTATGTAAATCCTTTTTTATATTATTTTGTTGTCGAACAAACTCTGCATTTTCCTGAATTTGCAGAGTGGTGCACGGTTAATTATTCCCCTTCTCAAAGAGTCATTGTGAGTCAGTCTACATCCCGAATACTCTGTAAAATTAATGCCAAAGTCATCCGCGAAAACCTCAACTTGCCTGACAGTTACCCTAACAGTCATGAACCTGTAAATGAGTCGATTCTTGTCGAATTGTACAAAAGTTGTGGAACCGAAGTCCGTTGCAAATTCCTATCCAGCATTTTGAAAGAAGGTCAGTCGTTAGATGGTCTCTTCTTGCCTTACCATGTTCATATTTTTAAAAATGAAGTTCAATTAGTGGTATCCCTGGTCTATCAAATCTTAGGTCTTGACGATGATTGTCACGTAAATGCGGTCATCCTTGGTTTTTTGTTTTAAATAAGTTCATTATGTTCTGAGTCTCAATCGGTTCCTGTATTCAGTCTAGATGAGTACTTGGTAGAAACAATCCATCTTCAACTAAGTGAATTCCCAAAGGTCAGGTTCTTTAAATTTCAAACTTACTTGTTGAACATGTTGCTGTGTTCAAACGTCACTAAATTACAATTTTTGAGTACCATCCTCTCTTCTGATTTGCCAAAGCAAATCAACATGTTTGAATTTGCCAATTCAATCATGTTAGAAATATATAAAATTTTGTTCGATGAAGTGTTGCCCCGTGTGTTAGAAGATATGAAATGCCTGATGCAGTCTTTGTCTAAGGATCGAGTTGGAGACTGGTTCCTGTATAAAGATTCCATTGTTTTGAGGATATATGGATTTACTAGGGAACCTTATAGGTTACCCGCTTTCCTTACTCCGATAATTTTTGCATTAGAATTCATGAGGCAAAGGTTGCACTCAGAGGAAGAGCATTTTGGAGCCTTTAAAAAATCTTCAAGTATCAAATTCCCTCTCAAGGTTGGCTCTTTTATTTTCAAAAATAAAGGTGCCCTAGTGTTTATTGAAAAGTTGTTGGGAAGCATGGAATTTGAAAAAGAGCCAAAGGAAAATTATGATCCTCACCATATAATTTCCCTGAGGAAGAAGTCCAACAAAAACAAACCATTTGAACACCAGTTTATTGAAGGATTGAATGAAACAACAAATCTGTTGCAGTTTATGGAAACCCCAGGGTCCGATGGAGATGCAAGTACTTTACCAATTACAGTATCACAAGTGACAGAGGGTCCTAATGTTTTGATTAAGAGGAGTCTGTCTGAAATTGAAAGCATGGAAGTATATGAAGACGGGTCACACAAAAAGGCAAAATTGTTACAAGTTGGTGGAGTTTCAAGTGAAGAGATTTCTGATGATTTCAAGAGAGTTGCTTTATTCCCAACAAAATCTATACAGGTAAATCAGTTTTCTTTTAAAAGTGTATATGGTTCAGAATCAAGCCGAATTTTTAAGTCCAAAGAGAAACTCAAGGCCAGTTATATGGAGAAGCGAAAGCAGTCTCTGGAAGAGACAAGGAATTTTCTCCCACGGGTAAGGAGTTTGAACAATCGAAAAACCTCCTTGATTTCTGCCAGAGATGTAGAAAGAAATACCTTCAAATTGGCCATGGTCAATGATAAAAAGATGTCTGAGATGGAAGTAAGATTGGACAAGATTAGTGTACCCGACAAGATACAACTACACAAGCAAAAAAGTGACATTATTTATTCATACCTATTGCAAGTTATGATGAGAATCAATAAGCTACAAATTTTGGTAGATAAGTTAGAGGTTCAAGTAAAACATGAAAAAGTTGAAAATAAGGCCAATGCCATTCAAATTAAAAAGCTACAAGCAGATATTATCAGTTCAGGAAGTGAAAAAGATAACACCGAAGCAATTAGAAGAATGATGGAAGAAAAGGACAACACTCTCCAAGTTTTGAAGAAAAAGTTGAAGATCCCAAGCACTGAGCATGTTCAATCCTCCGAATTATTGGCACTGCAAGAAGAGAAAGACAAGATCCACCAGGAGATGATGGAACATAAAGGAAGAGCTGTTAAATTACAAGAGGAAAAAGACAAGTGGGAAACTAAATGGAGTGAGCTGATATCTCAAATCGCCATGCTAAAAAAGGACCAAAATGATGAAAAGGAGATCATGGAGGAATTGATGAGTCAGACCCCCACAGATGAGGACCTGTCTATTGTAAATATCGAGAAACCATTAAATGATTTTTCTGCAGATGATTTGTTAGTACCTATGTCCCAGGTAAGCCTAAAGGAGGAAGAAATAAATGAGTTAAAGGTAGAAAATGAAAAGATCAAGTCCAAATTAGCCAAATTAAGTGAGAATAAAAATAAAATATTGCAAGACAAAAATCAGCTACGAAAGAAATTCAATGAACTGAAAGAACGAAACATTGGGAAAGGTCCTCTCTAGGGGACGAAGCATATAATTTGGGATACCTTATCTATATAAATTACTAAATTCAGACATCATCTGAACTTTATTGACGATCAAAAAATATTGGTCAATTTGGCCAAACAGAGACTGAAGTTAGTAAATGAAACCATGGAGAAGAAATCCCTTGCCACAACGCAGAATGCGTTGAATTTCTTAAATTCATTGTCATATTAGAAGTTGTATGATATAGGAGTAAAGGACAGAATAGAAGTGGTACTATGGGCCAAAACGTTTATCCACAAGCATCATTTAATGAAGACAGTCTAGGACAGAGCTGATGAGATCGTTTCACAGGTTAATAAATTCAAGCAGGTTTTCAAAGAGCTATTTGAGGACGGCCTGCCTTCCTTTTGGGATGAGGAATGATGGATGTTTTCTCAGGAGCACTATCATAGCACTATCATTCCAAATTTGATGATTTGGAAAAAGGCCTAATAGGGAAATCCATTGTGGATAAGCTGAAAGAGGATTTTGAGATATTACAAAAGTTCCTAATCATTAGGAGAGGTATGCCTAAAATATCTTATGAAGCTTACATGGAGTTAGAAGTGTCTATTCGAGAATTGATGGAATATGATACTCCCAGCATGGAACAATGGAAAGCCATAGAGAGATTCGGGAAAACAAAGTACATCCTTCACTCATGAAGACAGGTGTTGCGCGCTAAGGAGCTGCTGGGATAGGCCTTGTATCAAGTTTATTTTAACTTAGTGATCTATTAGGATTGAAGCTGTATTTTATTCCTAGAAGTTAGGAATTTAGTTACAAGGCTTTAATTAAGCCGATCATTCAGTTATGAATCTTCTTAGAAGATGAATTATTTTATGTATATATTTGGATCTATTTTATTTGATGGGGGTTGGAACCCTTCCTGTTGTTGAATGTTTTGAAAGACATATTATTTTTTGAATAGCAGAGCGAATGCATAAGAATTATCAGATATTCCTGTGTCATTTCCATTGCAGTCCGTATTTCTTTCCTTATGTGATTGTGTTTTGTAGTTTAACACTTCATTATGTTTTTATTCATATCTAAAGCACAGTATTTGATGGTTAAAATTCATAATGTTTATGCTTTGATCATTGTTTTGGATATTTTATACATTCTTCTACTAAAGTTAATATAGAACTCATCTTTGATGCTCTGTATTAATGTGTTGTTCATTGTCTCTTCTGCCTCACCTGAACTAAATGAATGACTGTGATGAAATGGTTACCTTGCCTTTGATAAATCGCATGTATATGTCTTTGTGATATTTTTATTTTTATGTGACTCCATGCCCAATGGTTATGTGTTGTTTCAACCATCTATACAAATCTTTGGATGTTAGTTATATTTCCTCTCGTTAAAACCGTACTGAGAGATCCCTCTCTGGAAGAAAAACCTGTTTCTTTCTAAAGTGGTTTTGTTGTTACCTTGGGTACATTCTGAGTGCTTACAAACTAGCGCCGTTGCTAGGGAATGAAAGTGCATATTTTCCCTGGGGGAACGACAGTGTTTAAAGAACATTTCTGTGGGCAAACAAGAATTTTTAATAGTAAAAAGGTTGTATATTTGTCCTGGCGACTCCATTGTAAAACTTCTTCAGAACTTAAGGAGTCATTCTGGCTTCGAGAAGACACACGTGAGTTAACTCTGATACCGAAATCTTGAAAAATTTTGAATACCCAGAAAAGTTATTTAAAAGAAAAAGTAAAGGAAAGTTAGGTTTTCCTTTGTTTGGTGCATCATCATCTCAAGATTCTCATATTGATCCAGAATGGGAAGTTAATGTTGGGAAAAGTCTGTTGAGAACCAAATCCGAGTCTGACCTTAAGAATACTGAGTTCAATCCTCATAGGTTAGAATCTTATTTGTTGGATTCCCTCTGGAGAGATTTACAACAAACCACTAAAGTTGAAACATTTACCTCTCAAAATACTCAGAGCTCTTCAATTCTTGTGAATCCACCTAGACCAATGGCAGCAAGATTTGCTCCCTTGCGTTTGCCTCCTTTATTACATGACCTTCCTCAGAACTATTCTCAAAGAATTTCTTTGTTTGATGGGGAAGGTGATGTAACCGCAAAACAACATGTTGCCAAATTTGAAGATTTCATTGACTTAGAAGAATTTGATTATCCAGATGATAAAATGCGGCTATTTTCCAAAAGTTTTTCAGGTGAGGCAAAGAAATGGTTTAAAGATTTGCCTAATGGATCTATAATAAATTTTCAGGCTTTCCAAAATGCATTTCTAGATAGGTGGGATGATAAACAGAACCCTTTGCAGCTCTTATCTCAGTATAACAGTCTCAAAAAAGGAGGTTTCGAATCTGTCCATAAATTTTCTAGCAGATTTATGAGGGTTTATAATTCCATTCCGAAGGATATAAAACCTTTGCGGCCGCAGCCAAATTGCACTATGCTGGAGCTTTTGATATTGATTTTGCATTTTCATTAAGGGAGAGAAAATCAACAACTCTTGTTGCCATGTTTACAGATGCTTTAGAAGTAGAAGCAAATATGATGGCAAGTGGAAAGATGAAGCATAGAGATATTGATAGAAGGAAAAAGGAAGAAAATTTGTCTTCTGCTTCTTCTTCTACTAATGATGTCAAATTTGAAATGATGTTGAAAACCATGGAAAAGTTGATGGATAGATTAACTATGGATAATAGGGGATTCAATAGAGAACAAGCTAAACCTCAAATCAAGAATCCTAATTTCAGAAGGCTGAATCCTCCTGTTCCCCCGCAAAACCGACAAAGAGACGTAAGGAATCCAAGAAACCAGGAGGAACAGCAAATTTGTCCACCATTCCAGGAAAATTATGTTGCTGATGAAGAAGATCCTGTTGAAAATGAGATTCATATTTTTGGACAATAGGACTCAGAGATATATCTTACTGAGGAAGAGCATAACATTTTTGGACAGGAAGGTGGAAGTGAAGAGTTTGAAATGGAGACCGAGCAGTATCAAAGGGGTTATTTACACGCTATGGATGATGTGCAGAAGAAAATCAGACTAAGGAACAGGGATGTCCTCATAAATAAAGGAAAGGCAAACCCAAATCAGCCTTCCACTAGTTCTTTGAATGTAGAAAAGGGAAAAGAACTACAAAAAGAGTCTTTTGTAAATAAAGAGGTTGGAAATGACGTACAAAAGGATAAATAAATGAAGCGGTTGGAAAAAATTGGTTCTGGCTTAAATTTACAAAATGGTATCTTAAAGTTCTAGAAAATATATCTTCCATTATCTAGCCTCTTGAAATAAACACAGTGGTCAAGATGGTATCTACCATGACTATGTTCTGTCATATACTTATCAAATTTTAAATACCATTGCCTTGGAGCTTTATTTAGGGAATACAATTTCTTCTTCAACCTAGAAAGCAAATTTGAATTCCCTCTGAACTCATACCCCTATAGATGTAGCATATAAATATATTCCTCCAAATTTCCATGGAGAAAGACTGCTTTTACATCTTGTTGCAGCTGCAACATTTTCCAAAAATTCTAAAAAATTTTGGGACCCTCCTTAACTTTGAATTAGTCGGTTCTTTCTTGATTACAGCTTATTGATTTTTGGCTTATGGATTTTGAAGTATTTTTGGTTGCTATTCATCGATTGGTTTTTTCCTCATCACATGTTCTGAAGATTTCGTGCCTTAAATATTTTCTCTTGAGTTGATTTCATTGTCGCTTGGCCCATTTCTTCAAAGCCTTGATCAATCGGGAGTTAAGTTTTTGTCTATTTTTGCCGTTGCGGGCGTCCCGTTAATCTTCCTCCCCTACCGTTGCGGATCATTTTCAAGTCTTGGACTTTTGTTTTGCCTCGACCGTTCCGGGTGGGTCTGGAATCCTCCGACCGTAGTGCGTGATTTTTGGTTCTCCTCCATTTCGGACGGGTTTTGATTCTTCATCGGAGGAATGGGAAGTCGTCCTCATCTGACGTTTTGGGCGGTTTGTTGATCTCCCCTTCCGACGTTGCGGACTGTTTCCGGAAGGGGGACTTTATATGACGCTCCGATGTTTTGTTGTCGCCCGGCGGTGTAGCGGAACGATTGACCATCTCTTGCTTCGACGTTGCGGAGGGGTCCGGAAATTTGTGTCCGCCGACGCCCGACGACGGTGATTCAAACATTATATTTAGCCGTCGTGGGTGAATAAGTATAGGGAGTTGTCCGCCGTTGCGAAGGGAAGAAAGTTTTGATCGCCCGACACAGTTTCAGTTCGAGCCCGATGGATTTTTTCTCGCACGTGTGGCAGTTTTTCAATATATACGGGGCGACAAACGGGGTTTTGTATTGTTTTCGAGCACTGTTGTGGTAAGTTCAGTTGTCGTTTTAGGAGCGCGTGAGGATCTAGCGGTTGGTGTACCAGTGTCCAAGTGGCAGTAGGAGAAGTCTAGCCGTCATCAGCGCACTCGTTTGTTGGATTGCCAGGTAGGATCTTTACCACCTAACATCGTGTTTTTCAAGGTTTTGATTAAGGGATTCATGTTGTGGTTTGGGTATTACTAAGATTAGGCCCCATAGTTTCTTTTCGCTCACACGAGGAGTTTTTCACCCACAGATAGAGTTGTTATAATCGTCTCCCTGGTGGTTTGCGCCCATTTTTCTTCTTTTAGGGTTTCCAGTTGGATGGTTGTTGGCGATTGAAGGGGGGGGGAGTTTTCCCTTTTTTTTACAACCCGCATTTTATTTTGTCACGGCCGTTTCGGTCTCACCCTGAGCAGTAGAGAAAGGTGAGGTGGAGGCGGCCGTCATGCCGCCTGCACCTGGTTTGATTCTTTCTGATGATGATATCAGTCAGTAATTTTGAAGGGGTTTTTGCCGAAGATTTGTTGGTGAATGCTTATCTGGTTAGTTTCCCTAATGGGTTTGCCCATTTTTCGAGCCCTAGCCTCCGCCCGCGCCGCGCAGTTCGTCATTGTCGGCTACCTTGAAACCCTAGGGCCGTGCCACTGTTAGTATTTAAGTTCTGGGGGAAGCATGAATACTGGTGTCGGTGAGAGTTCCCTGTGCGGAAAGTTGTTGTGGACTCGCGCGGTTTATAGTTGCACCGATGTAACTTCCATGTCCATGAGCAGCATAAGCTTCTACCATTTTTTTAATCCCTACTAAAACCATGTCTGAGTTCGGAGATTTATAGTTGCACCTTGCGTTTAAAATTTATGCATTTGCATTGCATATCGTTTCATTGGTAAAAAATGGCATACTGGAAAATGATGTAAGTTTGATGATAGACCGGTTGATGAATAAATCCAGTTTTAGTATTAATGGCTCATTATATTGCGGTAATAGTCTGAGTTTCACTGATAGTTTTAGATATTCAAGATATAGATTGGTTGTGCATACATGTGGGTTGCTTTCTTACTTACATATTAACATAGAATAATAGTATGTTGCAAAATATTGCATGACCATTTCAAATATTTCAGCCTGAAGGGTCAAAGTCTAAATCCCGTTATAGCTCCGATGCACCGGAGAAAAGAATAACTGCTGCACTATGTTCACAATTTGAATTGCTTAATATCAAATTTTTTTACATTGCAGGAAGAATCTACAATGTCCAAGAGGTAGAAGAAGAAAGCCCCAGCAGTGGAGGAAGTACCAGCACCAGACACAGAAGCAAAAACTGAGTACATCTATGAAGACACCCAATGTGTCACGGGGGTTGAACCTGAATATAAATGGGAAGAAATATACAGGTTGATTTCCCGCAAGGAAGTCCCAGATACAGGTCTTGAGGAAGCACCCATTTACGCAAACATAGAAAAATCAGCCATTATGAAAGTTGCCACCAGGCCCGAGCTGTTTCCATGCCCGGAGGTGATGAGATGGGTTCTACCAAATACCAACCACAACTTCATGCTTATGTGTAATGTCGTGGGCCAGGGTTATGCCTCCTTTAGCCCTGGGTATGTGGACTTAGCTTACCACCTGCCGGAGCCTCAACTCTTCCTGACAAATGAATGGTTGGACAACCTTAGGATGGATTTTGTAGAAACCATGAAGAGGATGCTCTTTCCAGGGAAGCTATACCGACATAGAGCAACTGAAGAATATGACACAGCCAGTCTCGGACCTACTCACAGATTCATAGCTCTAATGTTGAATAGGATCTTCGGGAGAGCAAATGGCAGACTATTCAAATTCGAGTGGATACCCCTCATGTTCTATGTGGCCACGGAAGGCACGATCTTCAACTGGGCAAGTATAGTATCAAGCAGTCTCTCCTCTTGTGTGGCTGCAGCTTTGGAAGGAGAAGCTAGGAAGAGATCTGAGTTTTATATGAGCTCAATCCTGATAGATTGCATACTTTGTCACCATCCTTTCCCCGGCCTCCAGTGTGTATGGGATAAAGACAGAATGCCCGTATATGCGGCCTACAAACCTCTAGGGGCTCATCTATATCACAGTCACTACAGAGAGGTCTGTGAGCAGTTCCTCATGCTATTATACAAGCTCATCTTCCGGGGAGAATGTAATTGCATGTCAGAAAACGCTATGCAAGTCATTGGTGAATATGGAGATTACTTTCTGACTGAAAATGGTATGTGTATTAGGATGTTTGGAGGGTCAAAGACACCCTTTTTGCTGCCCAAATATGCTACAGATTATATAATCCACAAGGAGGCAGTCAGACAAGTATACATTGATGGAGTTGGTCACTTCTTGTTCCAGTACAAAAAGACTGCATATCCCCCCCTTCCATTTAAACTGGGAAATTATAAATTCGCAAATGTAAAACAAGCGCCCGAGTTCATAGAAGAACTAGGGAAGTTCCACTTTGGCGAAATGACTTTCTGAAGGAATGATACTCATGGCAAAGTAGCAGAACACTGCAAGAAACACAACATGACCTACGAATACAGCCATTATTTCGATAGCGACGAATTGGTTTACAGGATGGCTCCAAATATGACAGAGCTCTGCAAGAGATTCAAACCTAAGCATTCCACCAAGGGTGGAAAAGGATCTGAGCAAGAGAAGGTTGAACAAGCTAAGGCTGAAGAAGCAGCCAGAAGAATAAGAGAAGAGGCTTAAAGGTTGGAAGAGGAGGCTGCAGAATGGATGCGAAAGGGAGAAGAAGAAAAGAGGAAAGCTGCCCAAGAAGTAGCTGAACGATCCAATGAAGTAGCCAGAGAAACAGAAGAAGATTCTAAGCAAGCAGCCAAAGAAGCTTAGAGAAAGCTAGATGAAGAACTACAAGAGCAGGAGGCCGAACAGATAAAGTTGATGCAACAGCAAGCTCCCGAGGCGTCATCAGGGCTGAGTCAGGGAGATGAAAACCCCGAGATGCAGATCCCTCAAGTACCCACTACCATCGAAGCTTCTACCCCTATGACTCAGCTGGTACCTTTCGTACAGGAAAAAGGGGAAGAACTCCCTGATTTCAGTACTTTTTATTATGATAGGGCTACTAAAAGAATCATGAGGAGAACAGAGAAAAAGATAGAGGCAGAAGGAATGACTAGCAAGATGATATCAGATAAAGCTGTGATGGTAGGGACAGATGTAGATCCGAGGTTCACCATAAGTGCCGGGAAGGCAACCATACATGCTTCAGAAGATAACATAGATCGAATGATGAATGAAATAGAATCTACCAAGAAAACTTCCTCTCAACTGAAGGACACCCTGAGAAAGGAAAGAGAAGAGAGCAATAAACTCAAAAGAAAATATGATCATGTGCTCAGAGAAATGGAGGCTACAAAGAGTGAAATCTACACCATCCAGGGAACAGCACATGCACAAGAAACAACACCAGAAGCCCTGGAAAGAGCACAGCAAGAAATTCTAGACTTGAAGAATGAAAAAGAACAGATGAGGGCAAAGATAGAAGATCTAGAAGGGAAACAGGCTATTATATACGAGTCCAATACTGCATGTGTCAAAGAACTAAAAGAGAAACTAGAAGCCGCTAAACAACAGCAGGTTTATTTGCAGCCGATCAAAGAACACATCCAGTCCCAGAAAGCTAAGGTGCTGCACCTGCAAACTGTTCTAGAAGAAGAAAGATGCCAAATTCTCCAGGTTGATAGCCAATTAGAAGAAATCCTGGAGACTATTTCTTACTTTGTTGATAGGTCACAAGATATCCTTGAAGTATTGACCACCAGGATGGCAAGGGTAGAGAAAGGTGAAGAAGTCCCAGCAGGACTGTCAGATAAGAATAGACAAACCCTTCAGTGAGATTATGACTTGATGGAGTTCGCTATCACTACTACAGAGGACTTCAAGAAAACTGTCCAGAAAACAAAAGGGCTGTGCACCGAATTTTTCAGGAGAGCCTTAGTCATTTACAACCGGTGTCAAGCAGAAGCTGAGCAAAAGCTACACGAGTTCCCAGATCATGACTCATTTATAGAAATGTTGCAGAATAGACAACAAGAGGAAGAGGCCAAAGTACAATGCATCAAAGCCATTGATGAACGAACCTTGGAGATTGAAATAGGCCATACAGCCGTTTGTTTGCAGCTCCTAGAAGAACAGGTGAGACTAAATGCAACCAGGGTCGAGGCCATCAAGAAAAATGCTGAAAAGTTTGAGATTAATATCCAATTCTTGGATCCCAACTCTTTTGAAGATATTGCTGGGGAAGCTGCAGCGTGGAAGAAGTTTCTAGAGAGTCAAGCGGGACCCTCTTAGTGAAAAGTCGGTCATTGTAATGTTGTAAAATATTTGTAAAAGTTTTGGGGAAAAGGGGAAGCGTTAGGAAGACCAAGGGTTGGGATGCCCAAAGGTCCCTTTGGGCAGCCCAACCATTTCTTGCATTTTGTATAAAAGTAGGAGACATAGACAATGAAAGGGATTTTTCCCAGTAATACTGGAGGACCTATTGTAAGAAGAACTACTTCCTTTTGCAATAAAGATTTTAGTTTGCATGTTGGAGATATGTGAATTTTCCAAATGCTAACAAATGGATGGCGGAAAGATGAACTACTTTATTTTTCAGCTTGTGTCCACAATTCGTGAGATCGTTCTAACTTCATGACCTATGTCTTGTTAAATGGTTTCTGATTCATTGTGTGGAAAGTTCACTCAGCGTAATGCTTGTGGCTCATATAACAGTTAGCTATCTGATTGTTAGAATATTTTATTGTTCATGTGTTGTAAACGTAAATATCAGCTATCTGTAGTTTGGTTTATTATACATGGCGATAATGCATTACTCATTAATAATCATTTTTTAGCTCCCCGGGGATAGGTAGTTAGGTGTTTAGATAGTTAGTTTTTTTACTTCATAATTTCATATGTGGTTTAGATGTTCGAGAACCTAAGACGAGAGGTAAGAACCTGCGCCGCACATTGTGTCGTTCCTTACATTTTTATCACCCTGCATGGTTAAGATAGGCATGTGCATTGCATACATTAAGTCAAAATACAAATTTCAGTGGACCGGGCCGCAACCGGTAAACCCTTGTAGTTACTTTGACCTACGGTAGACGGACCGTAAACCGGACGGATTCCCTATTCCAAACAGTCAACGGGCTAGTTGGGAACATTGATTGGGGAGAATCCCTTACTGTTGCCGCCTGCGAATTTCCAGGGCTCAACAGTTTTGGCGCTAGAAGGAGGGCCGCGAGTAAAAGGCTAGCCGTGGAGCTTATTTTCCCGAGACTATCCTATCAGCAGATGCTTGAAGTTTTCAATCCAGCCCCAATTTGCAAGTTCCAGTCCTATCCTTGACAGATCGTTTTCTTGGTGTCACTTGTTTACCTTTGCTCATGGCCGGTAATCAACCTAAACCTTTGCCAGCATGGAGAGCTAGGTCACCTATGAACCTAAATCCTCCTTTGCATGACTTGCCTCAAGCCTTTGACAAGCTTTTACCCAAGTTTGACCCGGCGGACAACATTGTTGTAGATGATCACCTTCAAAGCTTTTACCTAGCACTAGAAGGGCTAAGGGTTGGAGAGCATGAGGACGTGGTGTGTAGACTTTTTCCTCATACTCTGAAAGGGGCAGCAGCTTCCTGGTACTTCGGACTACCTACCAATTCCATTCCTAATTGGGACACCTTTGAGAGGGCTTTCAGGAGTAAATACACAGCTCAGAAGACACATGCCTCATTGATGAAAGGTCTGGGTCTGTTAAGAAAGGGAAAGAATGAAAAAGTACGCTGTTTCACCCAACGATTTTCAACATATTTAAAGAACTTCTCAGAAACCGATAGACCCTCGGATAAAGTCTTAATCGATTATTATACCTCAGCCCTAGGACCTGAACTGGCCATGTTTTCCAAGATGAAAGTCAAGAATACTCTGGTAGAAACTTATCAAGAGGCTAAAAGAGTAGAAGCAGAGAGTGAGAGTATAGAGGACTATCCTGACTCATTTGAAGAAAATACCATTGGAAGAACAAGCTCACTGCCATTTAAATCTAGAGAAGATAAAAAACAAAATTTTCATGAAATGATGAAAGCGCTTCAGAAAATGTCCAACCGAATTTTAGACCTGGAGAGGGAGAGGGACATTCAGAAAACCTATAAGCCATACTATCCCCAAAAGGAAGATAACAATCAATGGCAGGTCCCACCTCCTAATTTGGCATCCATCAACATAACAGAGGTAGGTGGAGATGATTTCTGTACCTTTCACCAACTACCCCACTCTGAGACGAAATGTCCTCAATGGATACATTCAATGACAAGGGTGATGAATAAGTTGTTGGATCCCGAGTTGACTAGAGACCGTAGCAAGGAGGTGAAAGAGGAACAGGCCATAGAAAAGGCAGAGGATGATACTATGTTCTCATGGAATGGAGTTTCATTGTTTAACCAAGAAGAAAATGCTCTCAAATCTCAACAGGCACTTACAACCACAAAAAATGAAAACCTGGCCATTAGAAACAAGGATAGAATCTCAAAAGTTCAGGATTTGCAAAAAGGAATAAAGGGGCAGACTGACGTGGGGGCTAAAGATGACATATCTAAGGATATTACTGGCAAACAGAAAACAGAGCCGCTCATTCAATTTTCCAAACAGGTGGAAGATGATGAGGGAAGCAAAGCTGACAAACTGAATGAAGAATTGCCCACAACGAACCAACCTGTGAAGGAAAAGGTTGAATTGATTAAGACAAAGAAAACCAGTGCTCCACCTTTCCTTGTGACCCTTGATATCCTCAATCATAAGGTGCATAATTGTTTGGTGGATTCGGGATCTTCTATGAATGTTATGCCTCTGGTAGTTTGCAAAAAACTCAAGGGTCAAATAAAGCCTACTTTTTGGGATGTCACGCAACTTGACAAAACTAGTGTCAAAGTAGTAGGAGAAATGGAGAATGTGATGATTCAATTGTCTGCAAATAAAAAGATATGCCACTACATTGACATCATAGTAGCAGATATACCGGATGGTTATGGGATGATCCTGAACCGGGATTGGACATCAAGACTAAATGGATACTTTGCTTCAGATTGGTCTCATATGTGGCTACCCCAGAAAGGCAGCCCAAACTTGATTAAAATTCTAAGAGAGCCCTTTATGAAGCACAATGTCACTAATCTAGGGGAAGAAAACGAATCTGCTGATTCTGTTTTAGGAAATTATCTTACTGAGCTTAAGCTAGAACACCATTCATCAAAGGCCAGTCCTGTGATGAACACTCAGCCTGAGCTCCTTTAGCTTCCTCAGGCTGAGAGAAATGACTGCAGAATTGTAGATATGGGTTCCATTTCAAAAATCGCATAGTTGGACCACGGATAGGCAACTCATGTTTAAGTCCATCCCATTCCTCAACTTTTAGTTTCAGATTTTTCAGGGGTGGGCCTAAATTTCTGTTTCCTTATGTACATAAATAAATTGCTTTGTTTTCTTGATACTCAATGCTTGTCCTGCTTTAGTGTTTTAATGCTTGTTTTCTTTCATTATTTGCTTTATTGTTGTTTTCTTATAGTTTGCTAGTTTTTTGTTTATTTTGAATAAGAGGCAAACTTTTGGATGCAAGGAGAACGCTAGTGTTCTGTATTAACTAAAATTCTGAGCAAAATACTGGGCTCTAAAGGAGGTCTTCTAGTAATTGTATTCCTAGCTGGCAATGCATTCATGCGAAGTCTCACTTAATCCCTGTAAATACCTCAGCAGTGAGAAGGTCTGAAATACTATTTGGGGGCTCCATCCACTTCACACTTTAAATACCCCAAGGTAGTCCCAGTAAAAGACACACGGAAAGGAAGCAGAGTGAAACAGTTTATCATATATAAATGATCCCATGCCACAAATTAAGAAAGGGCTAAAAGCTCCTAAGAGTCAATACTCCTGAAAGAAGCAAGACATCTCAAAGCAAAGCTCGAAAAATATTAAAACATGAAGTACCAAATGGCCACAAGATCCTCTTCGTCCGTGAATTGAAGTATGAGATATATCATTCACACAAAAGGACACTATGGGATAGAGGATCCTGAATTGAAATTCAGTAAGAAAGGCCTGCAGGAGGACTCATATCAAATGAAATAAAGTTCTAAAGGCACAAAAGTGCTAATAGGCATGGGAATGAGGAACAAAAGGGTAATACTGTTCACTATCTATCACAATCCTGTGTTGTCCAAACTATAACTACCAAAGGGCAGATAAAATAAAACTCATCCTTTGGCCTCCAGAGAGTTATTCAGACCTAAAACACTACTAAGGTTACCTTTTCCCGAGGAAAGGGACTTCTTATAAGTAACATGATGCATAATCTGGTTGGCTTGGGAATGCAGACAGCTAAAAGAGTTCAATTTCATTCATACAGTTTCAAACTTAGAAAGAAAGTTAATTCAGAGATCTGGAATTCACCCGGTAGTCGCCAATTGTTGCAGCTGCAACATTTTCCCAAAATTCTAAAATATTTTGGGACCCTCCTTAACTTTGAATTAGTCGGTTCTTTCTTGATTACAGCTTATTGATTTTTGGCTTATGGATTTTGAAGTATTTTTGGTTGTTGTTCATCGATTGGTTTTTTCCTCATCACATGTTCTGAAGATTTCGCGCCTTAAAGATTTTCTCTTGAGTTGATTTCATTGTCGCTTGGCCCATTTCTTCAAATCCTTGATCAATCGGGAGTTAAGTTTTTGTCTATTTTTGCCATTGCGGGCATCTCATTAATCTTCCTCCCCTGCCGTTGTGGATCGTTTTCAAGTCTTGGACTTTTTTTTTGCCCCGACCGTTCCGGGTGGGTCTGGAATCCTCCGACCGTAGCGCGTGATTTTTGGTTCTCCTCCATTTCGGACGGGTTTTGATTCTTCATCGGAGGAATGGGAAGTCGTCCTCATTCGATGTTTCGGGCGGTTTGTTGATCTCCCCTTCCGACGTTGCGGACTGTTTCCGGAAGGGGGACTTTATATGACGCTCCTATGTTTTGTTGTCGCCCGGCGGTGTAGCGAAACGTTTGACCATCTCTTGCTCCGACGTTGCGGAGGGGTTCGTACTTTTGTGTCTGCCGACGCCCGACGACGGTGATTCAAACGTTATATTTTGCCGTCGCGGGTGAATAAGTATAGGGAGTTGTCCGCCGTTGCAGAGGGAAGAAAGTTCTAATCGCCCGACACAGTTTCAGTTCGCGCCCGACGGATTTTTTCTTGCACGTGTGGCAGTTTTTCAATATATACGGGGCGACAAACGGGGTTTTGTATTGTTTTCGAGCGCTGTTGCGGTAAGTTGAGTTGTCGTTTTAGGAGCGCGTGAGGATCTAGCGGTTGGTGTACCAGTGTCCAAGTGGCAGGAGGAGATGTCTAGCTGTCATCAGCGCACTCGTTTGTTGGATTGCCAGGTAGGATCTTTACCACCTAACATCGTGTTTTTCAAGGTTTCGATTAAGGGATTCATGTTGTGGTTTGGGTATTACTAAGATTAGGCCCCATAGTTCCTTTTCGCTCACATGAGGAGTTTTTCACCCGCAGATAGAGTTGTTATAATCGTCTCCCTGGTGGTTTGTGCCCGTTTTTCTTCTTTTAGGGTTTCCGGTTGGATGGCTGTTGGCGGTTAAAGGGGGGGGGGGGAGTTTTTCCTTCTTTTTACAACCCGCGTTTTATTTTGTCGCGGCCATTTCGGTCTCACCCTGAGCAGTAGAGAAAGGTGAGGTGCAGGCGACCGTCATGCCGCCTGCACCTGGTTTGATTCTTTCTGATGATGATATCGGTCGGTAATTTCGAAGGGGTTTTTGCCAAATATTTGATGGTGAATGCTTATCTGGTTAGTTTCCCTAATGGGTTTGCCCATTTTTCGATCCCTAGCCTCCGCCCACGCCGCGCAGTTCGTCATTGTCAGCTACCTTGAAACCCTAGGGCCGTGCCGCTGTTAGTATTTAAGTTCTGTGGGAAGCATGAATAGTGGTTTCGGTGAGAGCTCCCTGTGCGGAAATTTGTTGTGGACTCGCGCGGTTTATAGTTGCACCGATGTAACTTCCATGTCCGCGAGCAGCATAAGCTTCTACCATTTTTTTTATCCCTACTAAAACCATGTCTGAGTTCGGAGATTTATAGTCGCAACTTGCTTTTAAAATTTATGCATTTGCATTGCATATCGTTTCATTGGTAAAAAATGGCATACTAGAAAATGATGTAAGTTTGATGATAGACCAGTTGATGAATAAATCCGGTTTTAGTATTAATGGCTCATTATATTGCAGTAATAGTCTGAGTTTTACTGATAGTTTTAGATAGTCAAGATATAGTTTGGTTGTGCATACATGTGGGTTTCTTTCTTACTTACATATTAACATAAAATAATAGTATGTTGCAAAATATTGCACGACCATTTCAAATCTTTCAGCCTGAAGGGTCAAAGTCTAAATCCCGTTATAGCTCCGATACACTGGAGAAAACAATAACTGCTGCAATATGTTCACAATTTGAATTGCTTAATATCAAAATGTTTTACATTGCAGGAAGAATCTACAATGTCCAAGAGGCAGAAGAAGAAATCCCCAGCAGTGGAGGAAGTACTAGCACCAGACACAGAAGCAAAAACTGAGTACATCTATGAAGACACCCAATGTGTCATGGGGGTTGAACCTGAATATAAATGGGGAGAAATATACAGGTTGATTTCCCACAAGGAAGTCCCAGATACAGGTCTTGAGGAAGCACCCATTTACGCAAACATAGAAAAATCAGCCATTATGAAAGTTACCACTAGGCCCGAGCTGTTTCCATTCCCGGAGGTGATGAGATGGGTTCTACCAAATACCAACCACAACTCAATGGTTATGTGTAATTTCAAGGGCCAGGGTTATGCCACCTTTAGCCCTGGGTATGTGGCCTTATCTTACCACCTGCCGGAGCCTCAGCTCTTCCTGACAAATGAATGGCTGGACAACTTAGGATGGATTTTGTAGAAACCATGAAGAGGATGCTCTTGCCAGGGAAGCGATACTGACATAGAGAAACTAAAGAATATGACACAGCCAGTCTCAGACCTACTTACAGATTCATAGCTCTAATGTTGAATAGGATCTTCGGGAGAGAAAATGGCAGACTATTCAAATTCGAGTGGATACCCCTCATGTTCTATGTGGCCACGGAAGGCATGATATTCAACTGGGAAAGCATAGTATCAAGCAGTCTCTCCTCTTGTGTGGCTGCAGCTTTGGAAGGAGAAGCTAGGAAGAGATCTGAGTTTTATATGAGCTCAATCTTGATAGATTGCATACTTTGTCACCATCCTTTCCCCGGCCTCCAGTGTGTATGGGATAAAGACAGAATGCCCGTATATTCTACCTACAAACCTCTAGGGGCTCATCTATATCACAGTCACTACAGAGAGGTCTATGAGTAGTTCCTCATGCCATTATACAAGCTCATCTTCCGGGGAGAATGTAATTGCATGTCAGAAGACGCTATGCAGGTCATTGGTGAATATGGAGATTACTTTCTAACTGAAATGGTATCTATATCAGGATGTTTGGAGGGTCAAAGACACCCTTTTTGCTGCCCAGATATGCTACAGATTATATAATCCACAAGGAGGCAGTCAGACAAGTATACATTAATGGAGTTGGTCACTTCTTGTTCCAGTACAAAAAGTCTGCATATCCCCCCCTTCCATTTAAACTGGGAAATTATAAATTCGCAAATGTAAAACAAGCGCCCGAGTTCATAGAAGAACTAGGGAAGTTCCACTTTTGCGAAATGACTTTTCGAAGGAATGATACTCATGGCAGAGTAGCAGAACACTGCAAGAAACACAAGGTGACCTACGAATACAGCCATTATTTCAATAGCGATGAATCGGTTTACAGGATGGCTCCAAATATGACAGAGCTTCGCAAGAGATTCAAACCTAAGCATTCCACCAAGTGTGGAAAAGGATCTGAGCAAGAGAAGGCTAAACAAGCTAAGGCTGAAGAAGCAGCCAGAAGAATAAGAGAAGAGGCTCAGAGGTTGGAAGAGGAGGCTGCAGAATGGATGCGAAAGGGAGAAGAAGAAAAGAGGAAAGCTTCCCAAGAAGCAGCTGAACGAGCCAATGAAGCAGCCAGAGAAACAGAAGAAGCTCAGAGAAAGCTAGATGAAGAACTGCAAGAGCAGGAGGCCGAACAGATAAATTTGATGCAACAGCAAGCTCCCAAGGCGTCATCAGGGCTGAGTCAGGGAGATGAAAACTTCGAGATGCAGATCCCTCAAGTACCCACTACCATCGAAGCTGCTACCCCTATGACTCAGCTGGTACCTTTCATATAGGAAAAAGGGGAAGAAGTCCCTGATTTCAGTACTGTTTATTATGACAGGGCTACTAAAAGAATCATGAGGAGAACAGAGAAAAAGATAGAGGCAGAAGGAATGACTAGCAAGATGATATCAGATAAAGCTGTGATGGTAGGGACAGATGTAGATCCGAGGTTCACCATAAGTGCCGGGAAGGCAGACATACATGCTTTGGAAGATAGCATAGATCGAATGATGAATGAAATAGAATCCACCAAGAAAACTTCCTCTCAGCTGAAGGACACCCTGAGAAAGGAAAGAGAAGAGAGCAATAAACTCAAAAGAAAATATGATCATGTGCTCAGAGAAATGGAGGCTACAAAGAGTGAAATCTACGCGATCCAGGGAACAGCACATGCACAGGAAACAACACAAGAAGCCCTGGAAAGAGCACAGCAAGAAATTATAGACTTGAAGAATGAAAAAGAATAGATGAGGGCGAAGATAGAAGATCTAGAAGGGCAACAGGCTATTATATACGAGTCCAATACTGCATGTGTCAAAGAACTAAAAGAGCAACTAGAAGCCGCTAAACAACAGCAGGTTGATCTGCAGCCAATCAAAGAACACATCCAGTCCAAGAAAGCTAAGGTGCTGCACCTGCAAACTGTTCTAGAAGAAGAAAGATGCCAGATTCTCCAGGTTGATAGCCGATTAGAAGAAATCCTGGAGACTGTTTCTTACTTTGTTGATAGGTCACAAGATATCCTTGAAGTATTGACCACCAGGATGGCAAGGGTAGAGAAAGGTGAAGAAGTCCCAGCAGGACTATCAGATAAGAATAGACAAACCCTTCAGCGAGATTATGACTTGATAGAGTTCGCTATCACTACTACAGAGGACTTCAAGAAAACCGTCCAGAAAACAAAAGGGCTGTGCACCGAATTTTTCAGGAGAGCCTTAGTCATTTACAACCGGTGTCAAGCAGAAGTTGAGCAAAAGCTACACGAGTTCCCAGATCATGACTCATTTATAGAAATGTTGCAGAATAGACAACAAGAGGAAGAGGCCAAAGTACAATGCATCAAAGCCATTGATGAACGAACCTTGGAGATTGAAATAGGCCATACAGCCATTTGTTTGCAGCTCCTAGAAGAATAGGTGAGACTAAATGCAACCAGGGTCGAGGCCATCAAGAAAAAGGCTAAAAAGTTTGAGATTAATATCCAATTCTTGGATCCCAACTCTTTTGAAGATCTCGCTGGGGAAGCTGCAGCGTGGAAGAAGTTTCTAGAGAGTCAAGCGAGACCCTCTTAGTGAAAAGTCGGTCATTGTAATGTTGTAAAATATTTGTAAAAGTTTTGGGGAAAAGGGGAAGCGTTAGGAAGACCAAGGGTTGGGATGCCCAAAGGTCCCTTTGGGCAGCCCAACCATTTCTTGCATTTTGTATAAAAGTAGGAGACATAGACAAGGAAAGGGCTTTTTCCCAGTAATACTGGAGGACCTATTGTAAGAAGAACTACTTCCTTTTGCAATAAAGATTTTAGTTTGCCTGTTGGAGAAAGATATGTGAATTTTCCAAATGCTAACAAATTGATGGCGGAAAGATGAACTACTTTATTTTTCAGCTTCTGTCCACAATTCGTGAGATCGTTCTAACTTCATGACCTATGTCTTGTTAAATGGTTTCTGATTCATTGTGTGGAAAGTTCACTCAGCGTAATGCTTGTGGCTCATATAACAGTTAGCTATCTGATTGTTAGAATATTTTATTGTTCATGTGTTGTAAACGTAAATATCAGCTATCTGTAGTTTGGTTTATTATACATGGAGATAATGCATTACTCATTAATAATCATTTTTTAGCTCCCCGGGGATAGGTAGTTAGGTGTTTAGATAGTTAGTTGTTTTACTTCATAATTGCATATGTGGTTTAGATGTTCGAGAACCTAAGACGAGAGGTAAGAACCTGCGCCGCACATTGTGTCATTCCTTACATTTTTATCACCCTGCATGGTTAAGATAGGCATGTGCATTGCATACATTAAGTCAAAATACAAATTCTGGTGGACCGGGCCGCAACCAGTAAACCCTTGTAGTTACTTTGACCTACGGTAGCCGGACCGTAAACCGGACGGATTCCCTATTCCAAACAGTCAACGGGCTAGTTGGGAACATTGATTGGGGAGAATCCCTTACTGTTGCCGCCTGCAAATTTCCAGGCCTCAACACATCTAACTATTCAATATGCAAATTTTCTACTTCCACTAGACTTAAAATAGTCCTAATTGAAGTCATTTTAACAACATGAGAAAATATTTCATCAAATTATATACCTTTATTTGGTGCAAACCCCTTTACAACAATTATGGCCTTATACCGCTTCTTTCCTCCATATTCTTCCTTCAACCTGTAAACCATTTATTCTACAAGCAACTCAACCAAATACCAAGTCTGGATTCTTACCAATGAGTCCATATCCTCATTCATACCTTTGTCCCACTTCTTTCTAATTTCTACCTACATTACCTCTTCATAACATTCTAGCTCACCAGAATCAATCATCAATAAATAATATAGTGAAGGAGAGAATCATTCTGGGGGTCCACTTAACTCGATAGATATCATTACATTTGCAAGAGTTTGAGGTACATGTTGCTGGTCTTGATTTTTCGGTTCCTTTGGAACTTCATTTTCTTTGATTTCATCAAGCACTATGTACTCTATGTTTTTCTTTTCCTCTTTCTTTCCCTATGACTTATATTTGTACATAACCTTTTCATTGAATACTACATCTCTACTACTAATTATTTTGTGATTTTCATAATCCCATAAGTGATAACCAAAACCATCAACCCTGTATCCAATAAAGGTACTTTTTTGGATTTATCCTCAATATTTGTTCTATTTTATTTATCAATACAAACAAATGATTCACAACCAAAAGTTCTCAGAAATCAGTAGTTTACATTTTTACATGTCCATGCCTCCTCTGGAACACCTTCCATGCTCCATGATCATTCTGTTCATCCTTTCTAACACACCATTTTCTTGTGGTATTCCTAGGACTGTATTCTCACTATGATTCCCATTATATGAATAGTAATTATTAAACTCCTTGTTGGGGAACCTCCATTATCAAATTTGAGAGATTTCAACTTTCCTCCTATCTCATTCTCAACCAAATCTTTTCACTTCTTAAAAGTAACAAACGCATCACATTTTTGTTTAATGCAATAAACCCAAACTTTTCTAGTTGCATCATCAATAAAAGTATCATAATAATGAGAGTCACTGAGAGATTATACCTGAGCCGGTCCCCATACATATGTATCTACAAGGTCTAAATTTTCACTCTAATTTTATTTCCCAACCTTGAGAAATCTAACTCTCTTATGTTTTCCATAAACACAATTCTCACATAATTCCAAACTTACCTGCTTCAGATATGGAAGCAATTTTGTACTAAAACTAAATAGTTTAGTAACTTAGCTAGTAATTTTGTATTTATTAATGAACAACTTGATAGGCCACATCATTTAATTGTGATTTGTTATTTGTATAAAGCCACATTGTACTCCTTGTAAAAAGCATCAATTCACTAAATAAACTATATCTTTTGGAATTTACATTCCAAGTTGGTATTAGAGCTGCTCGTTCATTGGTTTTCTCTCATTAGAGGAAATTTCAACTCAAAATGGGCCTTTTAACCCAAACTCAAATTCCATGTCATCATGTGTTAGCCAATGAAATTGCTTTAAATTTCAAATACTGTATAGGTCTTAAACAATTTTTTAATATAAATTTGGGGATAGGTATCGTAAAAAAAACTACCTTTTTTGTTTGTATTTTTGACATATTGCCCTGTGTTTTTACTCAAATTTCGATCAGAAGATCTTGTTGGATGCGGAATTAAATTACTCATCCAATGAGTACACACTCGACATACTTTTGACAAACCCTGCTACCCTAAAAAGAAGAAATGCCTGAAAAATGTGATGATGACATCACGTTTTTAAGGTATTTCTTGTTTTTGGGGTAGTTGGGTCTGTAAAAAGTATGTTTAGTGGGTACTCGTTGGATGCAAAATTTAATTATGTATCCAATGAGCTCTCCTGATCAAAATTTGAGTAAAAACACAGGGAGATATGTCAAAAATATGAATAAAAAAAAGTAGTTTTTTTATTTTCTTCCTCCAAAATTAATAAATTTTATTTTATTATTTTAACTGTTATTTTTTTATTTTCCTTAGGAGGCCCATTTTGAGTTGAAATTTCCTCTAATTCCTTGGTTTTTCCACATCAATTGCCACTCCATTTTCTCCCCCCTCCATGCGTCTCTTTATTCGCTTCTTCCACACGCCCATTCTCCACTACTCGCATGCATTTACTCCTTCCCTTATGCACCTCATGCACACCCACACCATACCCAATCGCACTCTAATATTCCTCCTCTCTCACTACACCTCTACTCCACCATTTCCCCACACCCTCAATAATTCTCCGTTCACTACCTCCCTTTGCTATCTCTCTCCTCTCTACCACATTCCCTTCCCCATGCCCTAAATACTCCCTTCAAAACCCTCTTCTTTGAGATCTCTCCCATCTATGTGCTCCAACCTTTGCTAATCTCCACATCCACGCTCTCCACCATTGGGCTCTCCTTTAGCCCTCGTGCACCCACCTCCACCTTCACTCCATCGTGAGCTTCCCTCTTCTATGTGTGTTGCGTTCTTCCTTCTTTGCCATGTGCTCTACTTCCCATACACTTGTGCACCATTCCTTGTTTCTCCATGTTTTCACCATAGGGTTTCAAAACCCTATTTTAATATTAATACTTTCAACTTTTTTTAAACTATTAAAATTGTGTAATAAATTTATTATTATTATTTTTAACAATAAATTATCATTATTACAATATTTTAATAGTTAAATTCTCTCTAATCCAAATTTAAATGATATGAATATAATAAATACAGAGAGAAACCCCCCGGAGAACAAGGACGTCCATAAATTTAGATGATGATCCAGCTTGAAAGATACTGGCAAAGCTTGAGCAAAACTAGGAGGACATTCATGACCTAAAGCTCAAAATTCAGTCACTAAGAAACCAAGTTAAAGGAGGAAATAAATCACATATAGGCCCAACCCACAATGTTGTTCACAAGGTCAAGATAGATTTACCAAGATTCAATGGCGAAAATAATCGACACGGGATTCGATGGATCAACAAAATCAAAAAATATTTTGAAATAAACAATATATATGGCGATGACGACAAATTGAATGTTGGAGCAATGTACAAAGATAAAAACACTTGTGACTGAATATTATGGTGGGACTCAACAATGAAGGAAGGAAGACTAGTCAGAGACTGAGACACCTTTAAGAAAAATTTCTTTAAACAATTTCAAGACATGGAAGTGTTAGTTTTTCAACATTAAGCTAGCATTATTAGGATCTTTAACTGAGAGAATAACAAGTACAGGAATCAAACACAAGAGACAATGAACACAGTGTTTTTCCTCGGGGAAACCATAAATGGAGAAAACCCCGCAACTTCCTTAGAGATAGAATCAACACAAAAATAGTAAAAGCCCAAAACAGTAAGAGATCTCCCAACAGCAGTAATCTTCTTTTTATCTAGCCCCAGTGTCTTCTCCTTCCTCAACTATGTGCTACACTTGAGTGCGTATGAGTTGTGTGTTAAATAGAGAGTCCAACTCTCTATTTATACTAATCCCGACACGACTAAAACCCTACTAGGGTCGACCTCTACTAGGATATTCTAATAACCCTAGTGCCCCGGAACTGTAGGGAGTTTAACCCTTAGACAATCGGAGGGTTACCCACAATGACTTGACATGACTTGTTTACATTATTGATCCTCCCGATCGGAACATTGGGGCATGACAACATGATTCAATTACATTATAGATGCATCCTGGAATAAACATCGGGTTACAATACATAAGATACATAAATGAATACATTCTGAAGTTACAAATACATCAACACTCCCTCTTAACTAGGAAGGTATTCTTTCGACACAATTTTTAGCACTGGTCTTCTTCTTTGTATCAATTGGATCATCTCATCATCTGCATCTTCAAGTTTTCTTAGTCTTCAAGCCGTCTTCATCTTCAATTTATCTTCATTTTCAAGTCATATTCATCTTTGGATATGGATCATCATGGAACATCATCACTAGATCTGGATCATCACTCAATCTAGATCATCACTAGACATCATCACTAGATCTGGATCATCACTGGATCTGGATCATCACTCAATTTGGATCATCACTGGATCTGGATCATCACAGATGCTATCTCATGATTCTTCTCATCACAGGAAGTTCTACAGAGCCAGCCTTTTTTCATGTTGGTTGTAGGCTTAGCCTCCATGTAGGTCTTCTTCAGCATATCTAAATTGCTCATCCGAATGGTCCATCCAGCACTTACATCTAACCTACTCATCAGAAAGGCACGCCCAACACTCACATCTGATCATGTAGGAACCAATCCTATTTCATATTAGAAAGGCCCAACACTCACATCCGATCATGAGGGAACACACCCCAGCAACCTATCGGAAAGGCTTAGCACTTATATCCACCAATGAGGGAACACATCCCAATACTGATGCAAGGGCTCTGCACTTACATCCACCAATGATGGAACACATCCCAGTACTGATGCAAGGGCTCTCCACTTACATCCACCAATGATGGAACACATCCCAATACTGATGGAAGGGCTCTGCACTTACATCCACCAATGAGGGAACACATTCCAGTATTGATGGAAGGGCTCTGCACTAACATCCACCAATGAGGGAATACATCCCAGTACTGATGGAAGAGCTCTACACTTACATTCACTAATGAGGGAACACATCCCAGTATTGATGGAAGGGATTTGCACTTACATCCACCAATGAGGGAACACATCCCAGTACTGATGGAAGGGCTCTACACTTACATCCACCAATGATGGAACACATCCCAGTATTGATGGAAGGGATTTCACTCATATCGGATCATGAGGGAACACATCCCAACAATCATATCAAAAAGGCCCTCAATCCTCGACTGAGCTACCTAGTAACTGACCAGGTGCCTCCATTCTCATAGAGAATGGCAGTTCCCCTTACATCTGACCTGCTCATCAGAATGGCCAACACTCACATATGACATGGGAGGAGCTTAATCCCTTAGCCATGATAGAATGGTTCATCCCTTACATCTAATCAAGTGGGAACACATCCCTCTGTTACATCAGAATGGCTTCTCAGTCCTAGACTGAGTTTTCTTGGTAACTGACCAGGTGCCTCCATTCCTAGAATGGCAGTTGCCCTTACATCAATCCTACTCGACAGAATGGCTAGCACTCATATCTGACATGGAAGGAACCAATCCTCTCACCATGATAGAATGGCTCATCCCTTACATCTAACCATGGAAGGAACCAATCCTCTCACCATGTCAAAATGGCTATGGATTTCATCACTTTCTCTTGGAGGAAACCTCGATCTGGAGAACACCAAGCTTCTCCTTGAAGTACTTGAAATTCATCCTAGCCAATGGCTTCATCAATACATTAGCTATATGTTCCTCCATCGTAACATACTAGAGCTCCACTGCTCCTATCTGCACCATATCCCTGATATAGTGATACTTGATCTCGATATGCTTCGACTTTTCATGGAACAGTGGATTCTATGACAACTTCACGCAAATATGGTTGTCACAATGTATACAAGTAGCATCCAACTGGAGATCAAATCAATCAGACAGTAGCTTCCTTAGCCATAATGCCTCACAACTAGCTGAACAAGCTGCGACATACTCTGCTTTAGCTGTACTCAGTGCCACACAGGATTTCTTCCTGCTAAACCAAGAGATCACACCTGATCCCATAATGAAGCAACACCCTGAAGTGCTCTTCCTATCGATGGCACTGCCTGCCCAATCTGAATCAACATAACCATCCAGGTTAATCTTATGATTCGAATCGTGCTTGAGCCCATAATCAACTGTACCTCAGAATATGCTTTGCAGCAATCAAGTGAACATGTTTTGGATCTGTCAGGAACTGGATCAAGGTGTTCACAGCAAACCAAATATCTGGTCTTGTGTTCGTCAAGTACATTAAATACCCAATCATCTGATGATACATTGTAGCATCAACCGACTCTGATGAAGCATCGTTCAATAGCTTTAGGTTCGATGCCATAGGTGTGGCCATAGCCTTGTAGTCCATTATCCCAAACCTCTTCAGGATCTCTACTGCATACTTCCCTTGTCCAAGGAAGATTCTATTGGTACTCTACCACACCTCCATACGTAGGAAATAATGCATCATCCCCAAGTCCTTCATTTTGAACTCAGCAGCAAGATTTCTCTTCGTATCAGTAATCAACCCATCTGTACCTATCACAAATAGATCATCTACATATAGTAGAAGCATCACTGGGTTTCCATATTCAACCTTGTATTAAAGGTTGGAATTTGCTTTAATCTTGGTAAAGCTCAAACTAGATAGAAAGCTGCCAATTCGGTCGTACCAGGTCCTGGGTGCCTATTTCAAACCGTACAGGGCTTTCTTCAATTTGCACACATGAGACTCCCTCTCATGAGTCTCAAAACCGAGTGGCTGCTCTACATACACTTCCTCTTCCACTACACCATTCAAGAAAGCAGTCTTGACATCCATCTGGTGTATCTTCCATTTCATCACTGCAGCTAGAGAAAGTACCGATCTGATGGAAGTGTATCTGGCTATAGGAGCAAAGGTTTCTTTGTAATCTATTTCTTCTTTCTGAGAGAAACCCCGAGCCACAAATCTTGCCTTATATTTTTCAATGCTACCATCTGCAACATGTTTGATCTTGTATATCCATTTGGAAGTTACAACTGACTTCCCTTCTAGTCTTGGGACAACATCCCAAACATCATTCTTCATGATCGATTGATACTCTTCGATCATAGCATCCCTCCATTCTTTTTGTTCTACCACTTCTTCATAACTGGAAGGTTCTTTATCAATGAAATCACATAGTAAAGCTACATTCCTGGAGCAGGATCTAGTCCTCTTTATTTCTCTGTAATTCTCTTCTAGAGCCCCATATCTTTCCGCACCTTGGATAAGTTCTCGTACCCAAGTAGGTTTCCTCTTATGAGGATTATTCTCCAAAGGTGGATCTATAGGTATTTGTGGTTCTTCGAAATATCAATCTTCTTCTTGAGTTTCTTCATTTATGGTTGTGTCATGAATTTTGGGTGCTTTTGCTTCTTCAGGTTCTTCAGCAGGTCTCTTTATGGATTTGTTGTAAGCTTTGTCTTCATCAAATGTCACATCCCTGCTGATGTCAATCTTCTTATATCCTGGGAAATATATTCTGTAAGCATTCGAGATTTCAGAGTATCCCACAAATATACCCTTCTTTTCTGAAGGATCTAATTTTGTTCTCTTCTCTTTTAGAATGTGTATGTACATAGGACAGACGAATATTCTGAGATGGTTGACTGATGGTTTCTTGTTAGAGAAGACTTCTTCAGGAGTCTTGTTCTCGAGTACTCTATGTGGAGTATGATTCTGTACATACACCACTGTTCTAGAAGCTTTAGCCCAAAGATGCATAGGAAGATCTTGATCATGAAGCATAGCTCTTGTTACTTCCATAACAGTTTTGTTCTTCTGTTCCGCAATCCCATTCTGTTGTGGATTATAAGGAGTGGAAAACTCCCTCGTAATCCCTAAATCTTTGCATAGCTCTTTGAATTCATTCAAAATGAATTCTCTGCCATTGTCTAATCGAAAAGTCTTGATATTCTTTTCAATGTGGTTCTCGATCAAGGCTTTGAATTCCTTGAATTTGTTGAATACTTCGTCTTTGTTATTCATGAAGTAAACCCATGTCTTCCTAGAAAAATAATCAATAAAAGAAGCATAATATTCATACCCGCTTAGTGAGCTTGATGACATAGGACCGCATAAATCGGAGTGGATGATTTCTAGGATTCCTTTGGCTTTGCTTTCACTGCTGGGAAATGTCTTCTTTGTATTCTTTCCTTTCACACATCCTTTGCAGACCCCATCATGTTTTGCTTGGAATTCTGGAAGACCTTCAACAGCTTTGCTCGCAATAGGTAGTGCTCTGTAATACACATGTGCAAGCCTTCTATGCCAAAGTTCACTTAGCTCTACTATGTCATGGACCATGGCTTGTTCTGGATGGCCCTTTAATTTGTACAATCCTCCTTCTTGTTCTCCAATCACCACTGCATCATTGATAGTCTTTCCTCTTGGGCATATGATGACTTGACCATCTATGAATGCAACCCTCATTCCTTTTGCATCCAATGATGATATGAAGAGAAGGTTCTTCTTGAGTCCTGGCACAAACAATACTTCCTTCATTGTTAGAGACTTTCCAGAGTTTAGTTTATAGGAAGATTACCCACTACCTTTTATTGGATATTGGTAGTCATATCCTAGCTTCACCTTATGAGGTGATTCATGTTCTGACAGTCTCACAAAGGATTCCTTGAATCCAGTCATATGTTTGGAAGCCCCACTATCTATAAGCCAATCATCACTTCCATGAGTAATGTTACCTATGAGAGAAGAGATCAAAACATATTCATCCTCACTTGAAGAATCTTCACTTTCATATCTAGTTCTTTTCGTGGATGGTTCATCATCCTTTGCAGCATGAGCATGATGTCTTCTTTTGTTCCCCTTATTCTTATGAGAGTGAACCTTGTTCTTAGGACAGTATTTTGCAAATTTTCCCATTTCATCACATGTATAACATATCATTTTAGATAGGTCCCTTCTAATGTTATCTCTATGATGAGGATCCTTACCTTTGGAGTAATGAGGTATTATTCTGCCTTTCTTGGAGTGAACTGTGAGAGCTTGATATTCACTACCCATCTTCTCTTCTCAAGCTTCTATCCGAGCTTCTTCTTGAGAACATTCTTCCCATAGTCTACTGAATTTGACTAAAGATTCCTTGGATGAATGAATCCCATGACCTAGGAAATCCATTCAGTGTTGTCATCACAATCTCTGCATTCTCCACTTCTTCATCTACAAATTCTAACTATTCCTTGATCTCTGAAACCCTTGTGAAATAAGACTGGATGGTCTCTGCATTTTGAATCTTCACATTCTTTAGTTTATTCCTCAAATTCATCTTCGGGTTTATGTTCTTCCCTTCAAACAATTTGGTTAGGGCAGCAAACATAGCTTTAGGTGTTTTGAGAGAGGACACCTGAGGGATAAGGTGATCCTTGATAGAATCAGCAATGATCTTATTTTCCATAAACATCTTCTTCTTATGTAAGGCCTTTGCCTCATCCCCTCTGGAACTAGAACCTCCTCATGGATGTAGGAGTCCAACTCATTTTCTTCCAGGACCAAGGAGATCCTATACTTCCAAGCTCCAAAGTTATCAACTCTCTCAAGCTTTTCATCAAGCTTGGTATGATGAGACATCTTCAAACTGAGAACCTCAAATGGAAATACAAGAGATTTAGACCTTACCGGGTCAAGATGTTAGATTTGGATTCGGAGTTGAAATCCCGTAGTACTAGATCAGGAGAAAATTAGGGTTTTTCTTTTCCGGAGAACTGTCCACCCAAAACCCTTGAAATTTATCCCTAACTTCGATTTTGGAGAGGAGATGAATCCAGGCCTGGGCTCACTGAAAAATTCCTCTTCTGTGAGAAGCCCTAATTTCCGGCAGCAATGTCGGGTCCAAAACTAAAAAACCTCATAATTGGATTCTGCTTCGACAGAAAGATGCGCCCTAAGGAGGAGAGTTATTCCATGTTACTTTTGCTGAAAATATGTGGAGGAAGATCCACAAACTATGAATCCCTAGTTCCCGCAGCTGCACAGTGTATTCTTCTCAGGTTAGCTCTGATCCCGTGTTAGTTTTTCAACATTAAGCTAGCATTATTAGGATCTTTAACTGAGAGAATAATAAGTACAGGAATCAAACACAAGAGACGATGAACACAGTGTTTTTCCTCAGGGAAACCATAAATGGAGAAAACCCCACAACTTCCTTAGAGATAGAATCAACACCAAAATAGTAAAAGCCCAAAATAGTAAGAGATCTCCCAACAGCAGTAATCTTCTTCTTATCTAGCCCCAGTGTCTTCTCCTTCCTCAACTATGTGCTACACTTGAGTGCGTATGAGTTGTGTGTTAAATAGAGAGTCCAACTCTCTATTTATACTAATCCCAACACGACTAAAACCCTACTAGGGCTGACCTCTACTAGGAGATTCTAATAACCCTAGTGCCCCGGAACTGTAGGGAGTTTAACCCTTAGACAATCAGAGGGTTAACCACAATGAATTGACATGTATTGTTTACATTATTGATCCTCCCGATTGGAACATCGAGGCATGACAAGATGACTCAATTACATTATAGATGCATCCTGGAATAAACATCGGGTTACAATACATAAGATACATAGATGAATACATTCCGAAGTTACAAATACATCAATAGGAAGACGCCAAAATCTATAGCAAGCTCACTTTTTTATGACAAGAAGGAACTATGGATGAATATTTTAGCAATATATTGGTCCTGGCCACTCGTGTTCAAGATATAACAAAAGAAAAAATCATGTAAATTTCCATTAGTGGGATAAAATAGAGTATTCAAAGCGATATAAAATTATTAGACATCAAAGACATGGAACAAGCCCATCAAAAATCAAAATTAATTTTAGAAACAAAAAATGATAATGTTCATCAGTTTATATACCACCCGACCTAAGAGAAAATTGGAAAAAGGATGGCAATCCATGTCATAAGTGTAATAAGCCTAATTGGTGTCCAAGACATAATCGTAAAAGTAATAATATATTCTTTTGCGAAAAAAGTAATACTAGTGATGATAATGATCAAGAATCAAGCAATGCACCTTCCTCCAACACAGAGTCAGATAGCAATGAGATTGGCAAAGAGGAGGCTAACATGACACCAATTTTCTCAGTGGCTGCAATGACAGGTATCTCTCAATCCCAAAGACTCAAATTGTTTGGTCATATCAAGAACACTAAGGTGATGGTGTTGGTCGATAGTGAGAGTACACATAACTTCATAGTCTCTAGGGTAGAAAAAAAGTTAAACGTATTCATATACCCTACCACCAGCTTCCAAATATCATTACCAGGAAACAAGACCACATCGTGCGACGGTAAATGCCATAAAGTAGAATTAGCTATCAAATGACTATAAGCTAAGATCTCCAATGTATACGATGGAAATCAGAGGAGTTGACATTTTTTTAGGTGCACAATGGTTGGAAATGATGGGGACAACCAGATTAAACTTACAAGAAAAATATTTAAGGTTCTATGAATATGGAAGGAAATGTAATATTTACAGTATTAACTTCCCCCCTCCCAAAATTGTATCATCCATAAAATGGAAAAGATGATAAAAAGGGAGCTCAAGCCTTATTCTTACACTGCTATATTGCTATGGAAAGGACAACTGATGAAAGAAAAAATATTGATCCTCGTGAATTAGAAAAACTCCTATGGGAACATGGTGACATATTCCAAAACCCTCCTCATGGTCTCCCACCCCCACGTTCTAAGGATCGTCTCATCAATTTGATTCTAGGATCAACTCCAATTAGAAAAAATTCATATAGACAATATCACAAGAAAAAATCATAGATCGATCGTTTGGTACAGGAACTATTAGACACTGGAATAATCACACGTAGTAAGAGTCCTTTATCTACACTAGTCATACTCATTAAGAAGAAAGATGGATCATATATACTTCTCATTGATTATCGAGCATTAAAAAATGTCACCATAAAATATAAATTCTCCGCTCCCTTTGTTGACGAACTGTTGGATGCGCTACATGGTGTAAAATATTTTTTTAAACTAGACCTAAAATTGGGATATTACCAAATCTGTAGTCAAGAAGAACATGTCCTCAAAACAACTTTATACACCCATGAAATTTTATATCAATTTCAAGTTATTTCATTTGGATTATCCAATGCTCTATCAACATTCAAGCAGTAATGAATGACTTGTTTCTCCCTTACCTAAGGAAGTTTGTGCTAGTGTTTTTTGATGATATCCTTATTTATAGTAAAAAATGGAACTTGCACCTCAAGCATGTAGAAACAATATTGAAGCTTCTAGAAGAAAACAAATTTTATGCTAATAAATCAAAATGTAGTTTTGGGAAAAAAGAAATTGAATTATTGGGTCACATTGTTTCAATCGACGACATTAAGTTCGATCCCAAAAAAATTATGAAAATCACAAAGTGGTCGTCCCCCAAGTCAATTACATCGTTGAGAGGATTTATAGGTATAGCGGGTTATTATATAATATTTGTTCGTAACTGCACCCAAATTGTAGCACCCATAACATCACTATTAAAAAGGGATTCTTTCAGATGAGATAAGGATGCAGAAACTTTCCTGGAACAGTTAAAAACCCTAATAACATCCACACCAATGTTAGAAGCTCCTGATTTTATGAATACATTCATCCTTGAATGTGACGCTTCAGGGACAAGCTTAGGACTTGTTCTCCTGCAAGATAAACATCCCATTACTTTCGAAATTTGAAATTTAAAACCAAGTGAGGAAATAAAATCCACATACGACAAGGAAATGTTGGCAATAATGCATGCCTTTGTTAAATGGAAGAAAATTTGTTTGGGGGGGGGATTTCTTGTTAAAACACACCACAACAACCTGAAGTATTTTCTAACTCAAAAAAATATATCTCCTCACAAACGAAATGGGTAAGTAAAATCCAAGTCTTTGATTTCGACATTTTGTATAAAAAAGGTAAGGAGAATAGGGTTGCAGACAGCTTATCAAGAAAACATGAGAGTGATGCCTCAATATATGCCATATACATATTTTTTCCTGAATGGATTTAAGAATTAAAAAGTGGGTATGTTAAAGACACAGAGACAAGGAATCTAATTGAAGAAGTCGGAAACAACAAATCAACAAACTCCAAATATTCATGGGAAAAATACATACTATGGTACAAACAAACAATATTTATCCAGTTCATCAAAATTCAAAACTTAATTCTTAAAACATAACCATCACTCCCCAATAGAAAGACATGTTGATTTCTTTAAAACATACCACAATATCCACCAATCCTTTTTTTAGAAGGGAGTGAATACTAATATACAAAAATATGTGGGTGAATGTGATACTTTTCGAAGGCAGAAGTTCGAAATGGTGGATCCTCCCAGTCTCTATTGGGCCTAAGGAAAGGAAGGCATAATTCATTTGGATTTCTTCCTAAGTATGGAGAAGAGATAAGGAAGAAGAGAAAGGAGATGTGACAAAGGAAACAACAAAAAAGAAGAATAAAAAGGAGTTGCAACAGAGGCAATGACAGAAGAAGGATGAAGAGGGAGAGAAGAAGGAAGATGTGCAGTATAAGGAAGATGCACAATAGAAGGAAGATGCACGATAGAAGAAGAAGTCCAATATAAGGAAGGGATGTGATAAGGAAAGATGTGACAGAATACCAGTACCAGAAGGTGTGCAAACAACATAATGGTTGGAAAATGACAAGAAAGAAAAACAACTAGGAAGGGAGCCACCATAAAGATCATGGGTATGATTTCAGCTGGCGTCGGAGGAAGCCACACATATGAATATATTATTGTAATTCAGTATGTTAGTGCCTATTTAGTTGTCTCTAGATAGGAAATACATCATGTTGGCTAAGTATATGAATTCGACTGAGAAAGTGATAGGTAATGAGTCTTTAAAGATCCTGTAACAAGTCTGTAAACAGGTCTATAAAGAGAAGAACCAAAGTTGTATGTAGTTAGACTCTAGTGAGACTCTCGAGATACTTTAGTTGGCTTCCATACTATTAGTTCCTGATTGTCGTTAGTTGTATGTAATTGTTTTCTGGTAGAGGTAGCTAGGCACATTTTGAGTTGAAGAATCTACACATGAGTGCACAGAAGTGTAGGAAAGGTTGAGTCAATTCAGGTTGTGTGTGCATTGTTAGTAGAGTTTAGTAGGAAGAGAGCATAGGAGAAGACTAGAGAGCTTGAGAGGAAGAAAGAGTCTGTAAATTTGAAGAATAATATCTAGATCATAGTTTGCAGGTTAGTGCGTAGACGAAAGGTGCATACATTTCTCAGGCCAGATGAAGAGCACCTTTGTGATTTCTTCCTAGATGGGTTTACACGTTAACCTCTTTGTATTTGTGTGAATGATTGAATGTTTATGAGTTATATGTATAAATGTTGGAGTGATTGAATGCTTATAATTTTTCTCATAAATGAATAGATGTATATCAGTTGCAATGTTATCAGTTAAATGCACTTATTTTGCACATAAATTAGTGTTAGAATCATTGCACATGAATAGTTGAGTTAAGATCTAACTATTTATAATAAGAAGAAGTGATCCACCCTCAGGATTTATTGAGCACCATGGTATGTGATTGAGGTACCATAAATTCCCCACCCGACTGTGGAAACATGGTTTTGGAATTTACCCAATAAGGAATGATAGATATCTCGAGTGAGACTGCATCTGTGTCATAGGTGCTGTCGACTAGGATTTGCTCTATTAGGACGATATCTTGGGATTTGTTGCACTAAGAAAAAGGGACTGAACCTGGGTCAGGATCCTGAGAGGAGAGACAGAAAAGTCAATAGTATCCTACGACCCCTCCATATTACAACTCAAAAATTCTATGAGGTATCCATGGATTTTATCACCAACCTTCCTGCATCAAAAGGAAAGGATAGTATATTTGTAGTCATTGACAGATTAACAAAATATGTTCATTTCATTATTATTTCATCTGAAGGAAAATCATGCCAATTCATAGATAGTTATGTAAAGAATATATTTAACCTCCATGGGTTTCCCAAGGTTATTGTTAGTGACAGGGACCCCAATTTACCAACAACTTATGGAAAGAATTATTCCACCAAGTGGGGACTTTATTAACTATGATTACCTTGTACCACCCCTGAACACACAGACAAACTGAAGTAGTAAACAAATTCCTTTGAAGGATAAGTGAGGAATTTTGTGAATGGCCAACAAACTCAATGGGTACAATGGCTACACATTGCATAATGGTGGTATAATTGTACATATCATACATAACCAAAAATGTCACCTTTTGAAGCCTTATATGGGTGTCCACCTCCTACAACAAGAAAATATGTCATCAACAATTTCAAAGTTCCAATAGCAAGAGATTACCTAGCGACATCCGATGAGGTCATCCACATTTTGAAGAACCATCTTGAACAAGAAAGAAAACACGTGAAACAATAAGAAGACTAGAAAAGAATAGATTGAGAATTTGAAGTGGACGTTTAGTTGTTTGTTCTCCTTCAACCGTACAAACAAACTTCACTAAAAAATTCCAAAAATCATAAACTTGCATCTAAGTTCTAAGGCCCATATGAAGTTCACAAGTGAGTGGGATGAATGGACTATGCTCTAGACATCCCAAACAAAGTAAAAATACATGATGTCTTCCATGTGTCATGCCTAAAGAATAAATTGGGCTCAACCACTCACATACAGACTGAATTTCCTATGTTAGATGATGAAGGAAAATTAGTGTTAGTACCAGAATGCATTTTGGAATTTAAAACTAGAACACTTCTCTCCATATCATTCAATGAAGACCTTATCAAGTGGAGAAACTTACTAGATGATGAAGCTACATGGGAGAATGATCCATATTTATGTGAGGAAGAAATGAAAGAACATATACATAATCATAAACATAGACATTTTGCAATGAAAATATAGATACAGTAAACACATATTCTATTAAATAGCATAAATATAATAGACTGTAAATACAACAACTGGAATGGTGGTAGCTATCTCTGAGAATAGATGTGGATGCTAAACTCATTCATGCCAAGATTAATACAAAATGAGGACAAAGGGGCCAAATTATAATAAGCATGAGGGAAATAACCCTAAAGGTCAAAAACATAAGTCTAGAAGATGAATCGTCATAAAGTTTGTGGCCCCAAGGCGGTTAGTTGAACATTCAACTTCCTGGTGTCATAACTTTTGCATAGGATCTCCAATTTGGGCACTCGATATCCTGTTGGAATGATCTATATGATATTTACATATTTTGACTAGGGAAAAATGCATGTCAATAGTAACCATTGTACCCCCTTGCAAATCACCAAAAAATGTCGCTTAGGGCCGCAAAACGACCCAGGAAGTTTGGGACCTGAAAAAACGTAGGAAAAATAATAGGAAACTACCACAATGGAAAATTGCTATGAGCTAGTGGAATAGGTGGCTGGCCACCAATATCCATCTATATCAAAGAAATAATATTTTCGTTTGTGCTGCCCATCCTTACCAATACTTCGTGGAAGAAGTATTCCATAGAGGGATGACTTGTAAGAAAACTTGATAGTTTAGTAACTTAGTAATTTTTTGTTTATTAATAAAAGGATTGATAAGTCACATTATTTAATTATGACCCTTGATTTGTATAAATCCGCATTGTACCCCTTGTAAAAAGCATCAATTCAATAAATAAAAAATATCTTTTGGAATTTACATTCCAAATTTCCTTGAGTGGATAATTTGCATCCCCTTCTCACTCATGTGGCAAAGCCTATGATGCCACAATGTTGCACATGTTTATGTGGAATCTATAAAGATATAATAATCAGTATTATGAGGGACTCAATACAACATACCTATCATGTCTCCTTTTTATATGACTAGTGCTCCTTTAGTGATCTTCCACCATCTTTTTTTAAACATAGACAAACAACTGTTATATCTCAACTACCCTATTGAGATCATATTTATTTTCATAGCAGGAATATGCCTTACACCTTTTAGAAGCCATTCATTTTCATTATTTAACTTAATTTGTACCTTACCCATTCCATCAATTTTACATGGTTCATCATTCCCTAATAAAACATGTCCAAATCCGCCTTGAACATAAACATGAAACAATTTCCTATGGGGTGTAGCATGAGATGTATCCTTGAATCTAATACCTAGTAATTACTAGTATTAGCTAGATAATGCAAGAATTATAGCATATTGTAACATGTCACCCGTTACATTTTCTTAATAGGTAGTCTCTTGTTTCCCATCTCCTTTCTTCTTTGGATCTTTGCAGTCTTTGTTCAGATGTCCTCTCTTACCATAGTTCCATCACTCTGTACTTCCAAATTTTGAATTGGATCTTCCCTTTCTATACTTGTTGTGATTACCCCATATCCTTCCTCTCTCCCTTTGTCTTCCTCTGCTCTCCATGTTCAATGCATTACTTGATGTCTCACCTATGCTTTTTCTTCACATTTCCTCACTAAGAATAACACCTACAACATCATTAAATTGCAAAGTGCCTGAACTAGGGACAAAGTTACTTACATCCATGAACAAGTTGTTCCATATTTATAAAAATGAGCATGATATTCGAAGATCCCTAACCTCATCTTAAAATTTCAATTTTACAGAGCTTAGCTAACTAGTAATCATATTAAATTCATTTAAATGGTCAGCAATAGATCCACCTTCTGACATATTCATATTAAATAAACAATCCATTATAGATACCTTGCTAGAATCTGAGGGTTTTCATAGAGTGTATACAATAACCTCATCACGCCCTTCATTGTCTTTTCTTTTGAAATATTGAAATCCATCAACAAATCTAGGCACGATTGTATTGTTTCTGGTGTCTTTCTTTCAAGAACCTCCCATTCTTCATCCTTCATAGTCATCGATTGGTTTTTTTCCTCCCAACAATAGGTATAGCTCCCTATGGTATAGATAGTCCTCCATTTGCTTCTTTCATAACAGGTAATTTTGGCCGTTAAATTTCTCGACCCTAAAATTTCCTTCTTCTTCCATTGCTCCCACTCAATCTAAGAACCCTTATTTCCTGTGACTTTATCATCCAAATAGGCCTTTTGGGTATGATACCAATTGTTAGAAAAACATGATCGTGGAGCAATAACAATAAACAATATACACGATGAAAATATTAAAATACATTACAAGAGAGACATAGATATAATGTGGTTCACCCAATAAGGGATACATCCACACAAAACTTTCTAGTCTTGTATTATTATACCATCTAGAAAAATGAAGGGATATAACATGCAGCAACCCCGCTGAACTTCCTCTTCACTCTCTCATAGTCTCTATCACATAATCATAAAAAAAATTTACAATGCTACAATACAATACACAGCTGTATTGCAATGCCTTCCTTTTATAAATGGAATTCAATGGGTTGCTCAAAACCATGGTCTTGTAAATCACCCATTATTGACCAAGTCATGACTCTGAAATTACAACATTTTACAAGGCATTTTTTCCTGAATTTTCACTACGGGGTCTTTTCCCCCAAAGCCACACCAGAGGGGGATCCTAAAATAGTTATTTCCCCCTCTGGACCCCCTTGGAAACTATAGTGGGGGGGAATACCCCCCAAATCCCCCACATCAGGCGCTGGTATCCAAATACAACTGAAATAATATCTCTGAATGAGGAATATCAGGCTACACAACCAACACTACATAGTTAATATCAAGTGTTTGTTGTGCAGTTATACTAAGGTGTTTTATTGCTCAATTCCAAGGATTAACTGTGCAATTTTTCCTTTAGTTTGACAGTCAACAAATAAATCAGATGACCATTTAGCAAATGTTGGATTCAACCAACAAGCTAAGGGATTGGATACAAGTTGGAAATATCTTGAATCCTCCCCTTTAGGATAATTCTATGCATGCCTCGATGCTCAGTATCTATAACCCTAGACTCGGGTTGTCTCCATCCCATGTACCTTGAAATGTCCCATTCCCTGCCATAAGGATGAGACATATGACATTTATGAGGGATAGATGGAGATCACACACATGTAGGATTGCATGATGAGGGGATTGTACTATCCCATAGGTGCTTGGAGATATGATACTTGATTATAAGTAAATTGCTTTGAGATGGAGAGCATAAGTGAGGGTTCACACTCACATAAATTCATCCACCATCATGAATAAAACTAGGAATGTACAAGTAATTAATTCCATTTTAATGGTTTTGTTTAAGAGAATACAACCTTATAACCTAGGGTCTATGAGGTTACCAACGTACTAAATAAACTTGCAAACATTCATCCATTTTAGAATTTGACAGAGAAATATGGAAGAAATTAGGTGTACCTTGCTTATGATGATCGATCATATCTTTCATCTTCAATCCAAATTTCTTCCACAACTTCTAGGGAATATCCAACACCTATAAAGAGAAAGATCTTATATATTGTATAGATGATCAATGAAACAATATGCTTGCAATTAAATAACAAGACAATTCAGAAATCATAATACATAAGAGTACAAAGGAGACATGATCAGATTCCCCATGTATAAAGGACAAGTGGAGGAGTAAAAACTTGAAGTAATAGCTGAGCTGAATGTATAAATTGAGACATGATTAGCTAAAATTCTAGAGAGTGCTTTGTTCAAGGAGGACATGTTTCCACTGTTTATAACCCAAAGAGAAAGATTCTTCCTTACCTTTCCTATTAAGTTTTAACAAGTACAAGAAAGTCAACTTGAGTCTCTCTTCATTTTTGACAAGATTGAAGAGGGAAGAGAATAATGCTTGATATGCACTGATTCATGGATTTTATGAGCTCGAACTAGTAGATGCTCGTTGGTGCTTTCATAGTTTTGAGAGTCTGAAAACTCTCAAGAAGACTCTAGGGGGGTGTTTTTTCGTACAATTCACTCTCCTAAGGCTGGAAAAGTATAAAACAATCCACAGAAGAACTCTCTTATCTCATGGAGGACTAAGGTATACCTTTTTCAAACTTAGTCGGCAAGGTCCAAAAAAAGGGTAAATTAATACCAGACCGACGCACCTTCAAAAGCGGCATATAGCCTAAGTTTAACGAGTGTGAAGGAAGGAAAGATCACTCAGAAAGATCCATTTGATTACGATAAATGGGGCTTACAACAATAAACTCGATGCATTGTTGTTTCAGTTTTGTGAGAATGACAAAGACATAAAGTATGCTCAGAATCTTTTCCTGTTTGGGTCCAGAGCATAAAAAATAGAAAACTAAGCTCATGCCGAGTGTTCTTTTTCCGTAAATTTAGTTTTCCGTAAACCTATTCCTGAAGATACTCTTCTCAATTCCACAGAAAAGAGAGTATTCCTTTCACGTAAAAATCTATATGGTCTGAGAAAGATATAACTTACCACCAATGTCTATGATCGTTCACTTATTCTTAACGAGTATGAATGAACAAGTTTACTCGATAGTCTAGTCTGTTTTGAGGAGTCAGACTAGGGCCTAAAGAAAAATCCATAAGCATGGGGAGCCTTATAATCGAGTATAGCTCGTAAAAAGATGCAAAATGAGGTTAATTTTGTCATGAAAAAAAACTAAGAAGGCTCCTGTAAACCTAACACAACTACGGCATGGGTACCAAAAAGACAATAAAGTGTCCTAAACTAGGGTACCCATGAGAAGGAGGCCCTATCTATGGAAGAACAATGATGTGTACGAGGTAAAAGTGGTTTTACACCATAGTCCATCGACAAAAAAAGTGATCATAGGTTTTAATGACGGATAAGGTATAGCTACAAAGTCTACAATGAGGACCAAATCATACCCTATATGCGACAGAAAACAACTTTTCGATGATCCAGGACCTGTTGCAGCTAGAAAAAAGACCATGGTATTAGTCCATACATTAAAAATTGATTTTAAACTATAGACAATGGGTAAAAATTTGCACTTTTTATTACAAATAGTTCAAAAACCCAAAGTAGACATACTATTTGGAAAAATTACTATATTTGGCAAGTTTTACCTTCAAATTTCATTTAATCGTCATGGGAAAACCGTTTGACTAATTTTGATTCCGCAAGTTGTAGGTTGGCTATCTCTCTTTTCTCCTCGTTTCTATCTATTCAAGTTTTATTTTTAGTGTCAAAATTTATTCTTTTATGCATGCCCTAAGAGCTCTATGCAGCATTCGCGGGTCAACTTAGTGAAATTCATGAATACATGTTTTATTCACAGGTTGTTGCACTACAACCTGCATATGGTTCACACTGTGTTGGAAGCACAATCATGAATACTGCACGACCTCTAAAAATTTAAAAACACATCAACACAACAAAATTTTGATGAATTATAATGGTTGAATATGTTCATTTGGAAGGCCCAAAATGGTCTTAGAGTGGAGAGACAGGGACATTAAGATATGGACCAAGAAGCAATGTGGGATACCTCAACCTTGCAAGAATTACAATGAAGTGGCCTGCTAAAATTCTATTATATGTCTAATATGAGAGCACAAATACGTCTATTGGAGACTTTAGTAGACTGTTGGGACCATGAGCTCAAATTTTTTGACCTCCAAGGAGAGACTTTGGAACTTATAATAGAAGACATTTATCTCATCACAAGATTTCTTGTAAAGGCATACCTGTAAGCCTTGAGGGAACTGGCAGGGGTGGTGACCCTATGAGTGTGCAATATTATATCGATACATATTTCCTCCTTGGTACACAGAAATCAGGGACATGCATCCCAATCTTGTAGATAACTAGTTTTCCAATGAAGGTGATGGTAAGCATAGTAGCTAGGGTTGTTGGTTCTTCTGCATTACACTTGGCCACATCGACCCACATGTGGGTTGCAACGAAATGTATAAGGGGAACGTTGTTTGATTGGTGTTTGGGGATTATCCTGATCATGAAAAAAGAGCTTTATGATTGCAAGAGAGGCCGAAGAAAGAACTTTGGATTTGCTAGAATCTTCGTAGCATTCGTTTTTGAGAGGGTTCCTACCCTCAGCCCTTCAGTACCATTACCACCGTTCTCACCCCGTCAGCCTATACTTACGATATGGGGAGATATATTTCTCCACCAAGGTGGTGAAGGAGGAGTCCAAAGTGGTTATGATGACGATTTTTATACCTGGTGGGAAAGACAGGCTCCTTCTCTCGAGCAATTTCCATATGCCAAATTAGATTTCCGAGGAGGCCTTGAAATTGTCCTCCCTCAAGGGGAGGCCTAAGGAGAGATAGGTAAGTTTTTATTTTTATATTATTTGATTTTTATGAGTTTTTATTCATAAAATTATATGTATGTATGTATGTATGTATGTATGTATGTATAATATTTTGACCCATCTTTATGTTTTATATGCAAATGTTGGACCAGTGTGCCCCGATGGGAATCCTAGGACATATGTATGACCCGTACAAGGTGGGGATGATAGTTTACTACATGTCATTGAGGGGAAGTTGGCCACGCTTACCCAAGATGTCCCTACACTATGGATAGATTGGATCCATATGATCATGCAGGAGTACATTGTTTGTGTTCCAACGAACTGACTACGTCTTCTCAAAAGGGTGACTAGGGTCGTTCTTCATTGCAGGGAGGCTGTGGAGGTAGATGCAACCGAGGAGGCTGAGGAGTAGGCCTAGACTTATACATATATGGATTATGATCCCATTTTTTGTATCTTGACACACTTTTGATAGAATATACTGATAAAAAAATCGTTATATCTATGGACATATTTTACACCCACACACACACACACACATATATATATACACACACTTCTGGTTATGTACATTCATTTCAAATGTGTATGTTATATTTATTTTACAATATGTGTGTTAAGTGCCAATCCAGTATGTAATTCGCATATGCATATGTAATTTGCATGTGTGTATACACACACACACACTTATGGTTATGTACATTCGTTTCAAATGTGTATGTTATATTTATTTTGCAATATGTGTGTTAAGTGCCAATCCAGTATGTAATTCGCATATGCATCAGTAATTCTATTTTCATTTCTTGAAATGTGATTGAATGAAATATACTCAAAGTTTCTTTCAAGTAATCTAACACGTAAAAAATGATGTAGTAAGTTAGGGTTTTGCACCTGATAATCACCATTGAGTTGGGAAACTACCACCTAAGAGTCAAGTCTGGCTTCCAGATAGGAAATTCCACATAGTTTAGCATCCCATTAAAACTCGATAATTGCACTATACTCATCCACATTATTAGTCACAGGACCCAACCATGCACCACCAGAGGAAACCAGTTGTCCTGTGGGTGAAAATATAACATGGGCGATTGAAGACAGATTACAAGTATTGTGGCTAGCACCATCCACAAAACCGATGAACCACTCAGATGAAATCTGAAACAACGAATAGGATGTATAAGAAACATTAACCAGCTAGCCACATATTGCACATAAAAATACATACAATAAAAATATAGGAACAAGTACCATGCATAGGCATAGTATTTATTTAGGTAGAGCCGATTTCCAGGATCCAACAACTTATTTACATCATAATCAGTTAATTCATAAGATCCAATTTTTGAAAACCTTCGACACCACGTAGGGACCTAACCACCTCGACTTAAATTTTCTTGTCTCTAAGGGTTCTTTGTCTTGATCCTAGAGCAAAAAATGTTCTCCCTCGAAGAAAACTCTTGGTTTGACAACTTTGTCATATTGGTAATTGACCCTATTCTTCTGAGCTTCATTTGCAGTCAACGCATCTCTGCACTGCTCGTCTCAATGTTCTAAGTGAAGCAAATGTTCTTCTAGATCCGTAGTAGCGGGAATCACGTGAATAACTATTTTAAGGGATGGAATTTTTCACTCAACCAGCACAACTGCCTCCACTCTGTAAACAAGTTGGAATGGTGAAAAACCAATAGCAGTCTTGATATTGGTCTTGTATGCCCAAAGTGCAAGGTACATCATAATGTGCCAATTTAATCAGCTTACATTAATGGTGCGCTATAGTTTTGTTAACTGCCTCTACTTGTCCATTCGCTTGAGGATAAGAGGAAGATGAAAGATCTTTCCTAAACCTCAGCATGGTGATCAGCTTCGTCATCATGTTGTTCTGAAAATGACTTCCATGGTCAGTGACAATCTGCTTTGGTATACTGAAACAATCAATGATTTGGTTGAATACAAAGTAAGTTGTTGCTTCGCCATTATAATTGAAGGTAGGAATTACCTCTGCCCACTTTGTGAAGTAGTCTACAGTGATAATGATATATTTGTGCCCCACAGTAGAAACTAGATTGCACATCATGTAATCTACCCCCCACTTGGTGAAGGGTCCCACCGCGATGACAAGAAACAAAGGAGCAGGATGCGACCGCATATTTCTGGTATAAAGCTGACAAGGATGACAATGCTTTACAACTTCCACACAATCTTTGAAGATAGTGGGCCAAAAATAGCTAGCACGAAAAACCTTCTGGGCCATTGCTAACCGAAATAAATGACCCCCACATGCTCCACTATGGGAATCATTCAGGACAAGCTCTGCCTCCTCATGTGCGAGCCACCAACGCAAAATAGAATCAACCCCTTTTCGATACAAGGTGTCATTGATGATCAGGTAGTTTTATTGTTGACTCGTAACTTGCGTCGATCTTCCTGCGAGAAGGATGTAGGACACTTTAGAGTATGGAGATATACTAAAATATCTCCATACTAGGGATCGACTGTTGAAATTAGAAATATATACTCATCTGGGAATGAGTCTTCTTTTGCCACTATGGTCTCTTCTGTAGGGAATTCTACAATCAGTTCTATGAAAACTAAGGAATTTTGTTAATTAGTAGATTGAAAATCCAAGTCAAAATCTTAGAGAATGACTATCAACTTATTGAATTTGCTCTCGACTATACATCGGGATAAAACATACTAGAAAGGATTCACATTTTCCACCACTGTGGTTGTCCTTAGTAAGAGATAGTGTCTGATTCTTTGAACGACATAAACAGCCTCCAAAGCCAACTTCTCGACATCAGAATACCGAATTTTAGGGCCAGATAATGCACGACTGAGATAATAGATGACATGATGTTGGATCTTATCATCCTCCTAAACTAAAACTACTCTTATGGTCGACTCTAATGCATCCAGATACAATATAAAATCTCTGGTGTAATCTGGTGGATGTAGTAATGGAGCCAACAACAAATCCTTTTTAATGCCTCGAATGCGAGTTGTGTGGTTTCATCCCACGGGAATGGGGTATCCTACTAAAGTAGGCACATGAAACCCTTAGTTATATTGGAATAATTAAATATGAAATGCCGAAGGAAATTGGATTTGCCTTGCAGGATCTGAATTTGCCTGATGGAATGATGAGGAGGCAGATTTACAATATCCTTAACTTTCAAATGATCCACCTGTATTTATGTATTTCACACGATAAACCCTAGTAACCTCCCATAATCGATGCAAAATACACACTTGTGGGGATTCAATCCTATCTTATAATGCCTGCATCGTTCAAATACCATATGGAGATGATTTGGATGGTCCTTCCTCTTGCAAGAATGGGCAAGTAGATCATCTAGGTATGGTTCAACAATATTCTTGATACCGTGGAAGGAAATTTTCATTTCCCGCTGAAAGGCAGCTTCGACATTTTTCAAACTGAAGGGAATTTTCTTGTACACAAAGGTCTCCCAAGGACAGATGAAGTTTTTTTTATGTTGGTCTTCCATCTTAATTTAGATTTGGTTATACCCATAAAATCCATCCATAAACGAAAATACTTCGCTAGCCACACAAGCATCAATAATATGATCGATAAAGAGCGTGGGGTAGTTGTCCTTGGTACATGCTTTACTTAAATTGCGAAATTCAGTACAAATGTGAATTGACCCTTGTTTTTTATTAATGAAAATGAGATTGGATACCTATCCTATCAGAGCGATTGGATAAATGAATCCTACTTTCACCAGTTTCTCCACTTCATCCTTAACGACTATCATTTTTTGTGGATTTTCAAGTTGAAGTTTTTGTCGAATAGGTTTAGCATCATGGTAAGTGTGGATTTTGTGTTCAACGATAGATGGATCTATGCTTGGAATCTCCTTATATGACCAGGAAAAGACATCATGGAATCCCTTAAACAAGGCAGTGTATATGGAAATCTCCTCTTGAGAACAGTTTGCACCAATATGTACATTTTCAATGAAGTTAGGGTTTACACAGATGTTGATTGGAATGGTAGCAGAAATATTTTCCATATTCCCCTCATCAAAAACTCCCTCCTTTGGTAAAGGATTAATCGTCGAATCAACACCATATGCTGTCTCACATGGAACTCTTGATTCTCAATTTTTATCAACTCTGGAAGAAAGAAGGACTTATGGTGAAGGTCTTAATAGTTCTTTCTTGTCCACTCATAGCTTCCAAAATGGCTTCATCCAACGGAAAAACCATGTCTAAGAAATCATAGGAATACAAAGAGTTCTCCAACCAGGAAGGTAAATAAGCTTCATCTAAATCCTCTGAGACTATAGAAGGAGTCGCAATGGAATCGGCAGTGGCATTTAAAACAAATTGGTAAGCTACTTCTGTTGCAGATAAAGGAACTTGAGGCTCATGACTCGAAGGAAGGACCCAAGGATCAGTTCTATTAACAACTGTTGTGGTAGACTTCCCTACACTCGTAGAACATAAGTAGTTAAAAGGGCTGGGATATCAAATGTTCCCATCAAAGATGCAAACATTCCAACCCCCAAGACCTCGTTAGCTCATTTGGTGTAATCTATCAAAGGTACTATGGACTCATTGGTCTCCAAATAACCCTTTCGAGTGAAACTGAGTTGGTCAACAGTAACCAACTTCCCTTCACATGGAACGTTACCACTCAGAGAACATCTAAGGTGATTGCAAACATAGCGTAATTCCAACTTATCCCCAACATAAAGTTATAATCCAATGGGGAATCCATCACTTCCACATCAACAACCACTACTTTCCCTACCAACTTTATTTCATGGTAGGAAACAATGCAGATGAAAAGAACTTCCTCCAAAAGAAGTAAGTAGAGTGTTCGATGGAACTAGATCTGGGGATCCTAAGGATTTCCTGCAAGGCATCGACATTATGCAAGTGGAAGAACCTTCATCAACCACTATACATCCAATGGTTTTACCTCCATGGACAACATCAATTGACAAAGCCACATGGTATGGCAGGAAAAATTTTAACATCTGAAAGAGTAAAATTCACTAGCAGGCTCGATGAATCCATGATACCTATGACTACTAAGAGGGAATCTCACTGAGGAGGAAAACTCTATAACACCCCCAATGCCGACATCACACAAGGATTTTGATCTAAGACTTCAACTATGAAGTCGTTGGAAGCATCCCTAGTTTTAGGGTTGTGAAATGCTTTCTTAAAGACACCTTTCGGTATCTTGGGCATTAGATCAACTGGTTTTTTAATAGTGAGAGATTATGGGCTTTCACCAGTATGATTACCCTTCTCCAGATCCCACAATTCATCATTTTTATTTCATGTTTGTATTAAAGTGCTATATCGTACCATATTGATATAGTTTTGATCAAAAGGAGCACTACAAGTTCCCCCGACTACATTCGAAACAAAGCTGCATTTTGTCCTTAGGAAAATGGATCCTTTAGGACATTCGGTTGTTTATTCTTCAACAACTTCTGAGCTTGTTACATAAGAGGGAATTGATAAGTAAGGTGGTCTCCCTGGAACAAATTACAGGGAAACTTGACCGTTTTCATGTCTTTTTTTCTGCCATCGACATTATTTGTGGGATTCTGCTTGTTTTGGTTACCCTCACCGTTCTTCCCTTTCTTCTTTTTCCCACCAGGATATTGATTTCCCTTTTGAGAAGACTGTGCAAAAACATTTTCATTTTGTGGTGAGGGGGTGGAAGCCTTCATTGCCTCCTCTATGGATTGCTTCACTGACAAGTCATGGATTTTCTTAGCCAGTGATTCCATAGTGGGAGAACTAACTGAACCAACGATGTCATCGGCATGGGGTCGATGATTGGGTTTCTCTGCATATTTTGTAGACCTCAATGCCTCAGGTATGATTTCATACAAAATCCCAGACTGAGCACTGTATCAAGTCTAACTGCTAGGCTCTGAGGATATATTTTTCTTCTATGGTCACCTCCAAAGTGGATACGTCCTTAGAGATGTAAGGTAATAAATATTTTAAAAACCACTCTAATAAAAACTCAGGGGGTATAGTGGATTTAATAAACATCTTTCATCTTTGCCACTCCTGAATGTGGTCAGAGATATGAGTGGCCTTGTTTTGTCAAAATATCGACAACAAGTCTGTGTCAGCATCGTATTGGACAGAAAGATGAAAGTGATTAAGGAACACGGTTGCTAAGTCAAAAAAAACTTTCATATGCAGCGGAAGGAAGATCTATGTACCATTTTGTTGCAACATGATTCAAGGTTCTCTGGAAAAGCCTCAACCCAATGGAGTCATCATTTAGTGCGTTCAAAGAGAACCAAAGGTGGAAATTGGTAATGTGCACACATTGATCTTCACCAGATTTTCCTTCAAACTTAGGAATGTATGACGGAATTTTAATAGGCACAGGTGGTCATGTCGCACTATGCCGCATGGGGTCATTCATTAACTTTGACAAATATGGAAAGTTTAACATTGCGAGGAAATGAATCTTTGGCCTAACTAAGGTTTGATAATAAGGAGTTTGGGATGTAAAAGGACTTTCCCCCTAGCTCCAAAACAAAAAAGGTGGGGTTTCCCCCAACCACCAGTTGTGATGTATTTGGACTAATCTGAAAAGGATTCCACTCGAAAGCCAGTGGATTACTAGTTTGTTGTGCATGATATGTTGTTTGAGCTGCTCTAGATGAAGATGGAATTTGAAACACAGGAGCAAGTATCCCTCCACTAAAAAGTGAAAATGGAGAACTCATGAAAGGGGTTGAAACTTGACTAGGTCACTAAATATTATGACGAAAGGAATTTTTGTTTCTATACGACACACCCACATATGCAAGAGAAGGACCTACATAAGGAGTGGATGGAGAATATGTCCCCCATTCCATGAAAAACCATGGACGAACGAGGAGGATACACTTGGAACGTTCTGAGCACTTTGCATAAAGGAAGGAGAAGAAAAAGGTGCACTAGGAATCCCAATGACCACCCCACTAGACGGATCTAATACATTAGAGGATTTTGAAGGTTGAACCACTCAAGCACTTGGTGAAAAGGGCGCAATAGATGCACTATGTCTTGTAGCATCTATCGGGGGAGGTGGGACTCCACCATCCAAAATGGATGAAGTTGGGCTAGAAATACCCTCTCCCGAGCTAGACATAAATCTGCTCAAAGGAACACCAATAACATGTGAACTAAAAGGGAGGACCTGGACTATCACAAGATCGTTCAAACCAGTTAGAGGTTGATTAAATTTTATTGCAAAATTACCAGCCTGCAAGTCTTATATCTCTATTGTTGATGTTTCTTCCTGGTTATTCTTAAGTTCTGGTTCGCCTGGAACTTCACCAACACCTAATGGTTCAAAAGAACTGTCAATATCTAGTCTCCACCTTTCAGGTGGTGATGGAGGCTCCACTATAACAGATGGAGGAAGTTTTTGCAACCTTCTTGACCTACGAAAAGGTTGGTCCTTTGTAGCTATAAATTTGACTCACACACCTAAAGGCCAATTAAACATAAAAAAATCCAAACAACACTCACTAAAAATGTTTTAAGTAACATAGACACGCCAAATAGAAGATACACCTTCCAAAGGAAATCCTGGGATGATTAAGGCCCATGTCTAACCAGTGAATATCGAAGGATGGTTACTTGGCGTCTCGTGAAGATGTTTCCGGGTGCAATCCCTGGAATCACCCAACCGCCCTTCCAAATTGTCTACCAAGGTTACCTTCCAAGTCTGTCCTAGGTGTACTAGAAATAGCCTTCCAATACCACCCATGTAAGATCCTAGTGTCTAGACACTAAGGCTACCAAATCTACATTGAGATTGCAGTGGAACAGTTGCAAGCCTGATCCTTATGCATGGGCAAGGTAGCTAAGCCCGAACCCCTGTTAACACTGGAACCACACGAGCCAATAGGCGGTATTGACAAGATACCCAAACACATAAGAATTCTGGTGAATGATCGAACAAGGAAGTGGAGGGTTATATCCTCAATCGAGCTCTCATGTGGCCTCATTCTTAACTCCTATGTGAGAGGAGATTTTTGGATGGTCTCTTATAGAAGATGATTTACCTAATGAATGGACACTACGTTTGAAATCAAATTCTTTTGGACAGTTTAAAGTTTCCTAGTCCAAAAACCTAGCCTAAGCTAGTTGATGTATGAACCTATAAAAGGAAACTTACTAATAAATTTGAATTAAACATTCTTTTAATGGGTTGTTTTAGTAAAAGGTAGCGGAATGAGACTAAATGGTGCTATAGACTCAGCAAAATGAAAGAAAATAATGTATACAAATTTTCAAGCAAATAATGTATAAAAATTTTCAAAGTGAATGCAACTAACAATGCAATTTTTCTTTTATGTTTCTTTGTAAATGAAAGCTAATGAAATTTTAAACAACATGAGAAACTACAAGAGTTTTTTTTTGTTTGACAAAATAGTGAAAAGAACAACTAATGCAACCTAATGCAAAGATGCAAAAATGCTTTTTGTATTTCCTTTTAAAATAAAAAATAAAAAACTAGATCCAACTAAATGCACTTTGAGTGAAATAAACAATCTTATCATATAATTGTAAATGATAGCAGTCAGACCCTACAGTAACACACTTTAACCAAATATGCAGAAATAACTCAAACCCTGGACTTGGCAGAACTATTGACTCACAAGGACTAATAAATCCAAAAGATGGAAAGAATGGTGGACTTAGACTATGAGAAAAGCAGTACCAAGTATATCAGTGTTTCAAAAGACTGATCAATGACCCAAAAACACCAAAACTCATACCAAATGCCAAGCAGGAAGGACCCAACACATTCACAAATGAAGAATTCAAACCAAAATCACTCAAAAACACTTGACTAATCAAGAAACCAATGAAATGTATACACCTAAAACCACAGTATCATGCTAGACAAGAACCTTCACAACCATTTGAAGAATCATAAAAAAAAGGGCAAGCAAAAAACTTATCGATTAAAAGATACCTATAGGAAATTCACGACTGCCATCAAGGAAATTCGCGTACCATTCATGAATTTCACCGAAGCAACCCGTGAATACAACAGGAAATACATGACTGTTACCCAAGAAACTCGCGAATGCTATCAAAATTTTGCAAAGAGAAAAATAACTAATAGAAAGGTTCTAAACATAAAATAAAGAGAATTAAAGGCAAAATCAAAACAAATCATTCACTGGATCATATAGAGCAAAACTGGTAAGGAATCCAAAATAAAGGACCCACAACAGGTTGGACTCCCTAGTAGAGTCGCTAATTCTATTTTTTTATTTTGAATTAAGGCACTCACGACTATTAATACTAGTAGTTCGTAGATGATATGCAAATTTCATAAGGGAAACCCATGAATTCCAACTCTAATGATGTATACGTGTGTTTGAATGTCAATACTCGCGAATGAAACGCGGGTTGCAATGGAAAAAATCATGAATTCACCCTCGTGGCTTTCAAAAAGATAGGTCAAACTGGCAAGAGGACTATGCATTAAGGCTCATGTACATCTATAGTGTTTTGGTCACTTCTATCCATTATGTTCTTTTGTGTACCGACACATTGAGTGTTAGTACTCAGACAGAGAAGTTACATTTCACAGGATAACAAATGGCGATCATTGGGGAAAGAGAAACATTCACACTAGAATAGGATGGGATTTTCTTTTTCCAAATTTGGTAATTGTGAAGCACATAATTGTCTCAATTTTATGTCTCAATCAACTCTGCTCTTGACCTTGGCGACAGTAATGTGCTTGGAAGGAATGTGGTTTGTTTAACTTGAGAAAATCAAGGATTAATAGAGATAAAAATTAGAGTGTTGCATTGTGACAGAATGGGCTCTCATATTTCCTCTGTTCAAATTCATATGGCACTCAAGCTTCACGAAATAATGGAACGATCCTTGAAATCTCAATGTGGAAAGAGGTGAACCCTATATGATGATCACATGGCCAAGGTTCAACAAGAAATTGAAGAATAAAGGTAGACCTACTTTTATCGAGTTACAAAGGACACTCAACAATTTATTTAGAAAATGGAGTAGAAAATAAAGATCGAGAAAGATCAATTGGATGTGGTCATGAAGTAGGTTTGATCAGAAGAAGTGGAACCTAGATATTGGTTCTTCATGAACTAGGGAAACTAAAAAGTGTTCTTCTATACTGGATCCTATGAAGACTCTAGTGGGAGAAGTGATGATGGTATCCTCTATAGGAGGAATGCATTTCAAGCGATGCATGGAGGAGATTATGGACTGGAATGAGGTGCAAATCATGTTCATCAATGCTAATCTCAACCTTATTGCTTCAACAATTATGGAGCTCATCAATCACATTAATACGTTGGCGAAGATTACCACCAGTAAGGTCTTCTAGCCAAATTCTATCTCAGGTCCTTCTAATGAGCCTCTCTAGGATAACAAAGTGCATGTTATTTCCATCCCAAATGATGCTTAAAGAGTATGTTTAGCATTTATGTCACATAAGGGTCTAATTTAGCTATGTTTTTCCTATCATAATGACTATTTAATCTTACAAAACAATTGTTTACTTTATCTATGCTCTGTCGACATGCTAATATTTTGATGGCTAGCATTCCTACTTTCCCTATGACATCCATGAAGCCTTTGTAATATTTTCCCTTTTCAAAATTAATATGATGTTTATAGATTTAAAAAAAGCTATAAATATAATTAAGAAATACTATATGTATTTTCATTATTTAGGATATATAGTTTAGAGGATTTAACTCTATGCTCTCATCCTTCCATTTAAAAGAGATTCTTTACTAATTTTAGCTTCAACTTATTTCTCAAATTTATTTTATTTTATCTTTATTATTTTAAATTTTTATTTAAATTTATTAAAAAAATTATGTTCTATTTAAATAAATATATATATTCTTAAATGATTTAGCGATTACCTATATAATTAATTATACCATTATTGATTTATTTCAATCTTATTAGTCACTTCCGAAGGCGAGGGTACTATTTTATTTCAACTTTATTAGTCCTGTCGAAGGCCAGGGTACTATTTTATTTCAACCTTATTAGTCCTGCCGAAGGCCAGCATACTATTTTATTTCAATCTTATTAGTCCATGCCTAAGGCCAGGGTACTATTGTCTTAGATTCCCTTTGACTTCGTATTAATTTGTCTTTAAATTTGTGTATTTGTGCATATATCATAATTTTTTTCACAGAGATTTTCAATTTGATCTATTAATTAATTCATTATATATTATTTATCTCGAGTTTGATTGGATAAAACTTTGACATGTTATTGTCAGCCTCATGCTTGGTTTCTGAGTGGTACAAAACCAAAGTTTTCATAACGCAAAGTTTTAACATATATATATAATGAAACAGTCATTAATGATACATTAATGGTTCATTTCTCAAAGTATAACCTGCAACCACATTTATTTAACTGCACCATAATTCTTCACTTATTTGACATGTTGTATTATATGACCTGCAACAACATTTATTTAACTGCACCGTAATTCTTCAATTATCTGACATATTGTATTATACGAGATGTATGTTGTATTAACTACACAACGTTTCCTACACAACCTTCTCACATGCACCACGTTCTCAGCTTCATCTACATATTGTGTTTGTATTGTAATGCTTACACTGCCTTCTCACCTGCACGGGCTTCTCATTTTCATTTACATATGTTACGTTCTCATATTCACCTACACATTCAGGCATATTGTTGTTTGTGATGCTGAATGCATAATGCACATAATTGAAATGAAAGGGTTTTCTTTAGACTCAACACACAACATAGCAACTTTATCTACAACATGGCAGCTTCATCATCTGTAATTCCATTCATTGAAAATTTTCTGCAGAATCCTAAAAAACTTGTTGTTCATCATTTCTTTGCATAGTAGAAGACTGTTGCATTGTATTAACAACATGACTTTACATATTTATATCTGCATATTCTTTAACCGTTTGATACTTCAACTGAACCTGCGTCCTCTTGATCAGTTTGATACTTAGATTGAATATTTAGAAAAACATACAGAGTTGGACTCGATAGCTTCCCATTGGCGGTAATTATTGTATATAGGTTTCATAGTCTTGAAATGTTCTTGGGTTCAATCTGCGCATGCATTCAAAAGAAAAAAGGTCAAATATTAGTAATAATTGGTGAATATGTATGTAATGCCATTCTTTTCCCAAAGTATATTCGGGGTCGCAAGCCAAACATCTGGGCACCATGTTCCTGCACATGGGACTGGAACTAGGACTGCATTGTAGGAAAAATATAGCCTCGGGAGAACTCGAGTTCCAATTCTACATTCAAGCATCGTGCTCGTAGGGAATGTTTTTGAACCTGTGGTGAATCCCTATCCTCCTTGTTGCACTATGTGCAACAGAACCTGTACACATGGTTTCAAACTTGTGATGAAGCATTCTCCGTCCTCCTTGTTGTACAATATCGAATGGATCGTTTTGAATGGTGTTCAAAGAAAGAGATCGCATTTGTATTTCGCTGGAGACATCTTACAAGCAGGTATGTTGCCATATTTAACAATGTAACTTTATATGTCTATGCTCACACCATGCCTATGCTCGCACCAGCTACTTTCATTAATATTTTGTCTGGTAGTTGCAGTTAAAACATCTATGGTTTTTTTTCAAATTCCAATTGAAGTCTAGTTCATGGCCACTTTAGTATGTTCATGGCTCCTCGCATTTTCATGGTTAACATGTTTTAACATAAGAATTTCCAAGAGGCGCTCACAAACATAACTTGTAACATAATGTATGGACATTTAAACAATACAAACCATTAAAAAAAAGATGCATGTGAAGTCAAATACCAAACCACTATCGTTGTTGATTCATGAAGAACAACACATGCTTAGTGTAGGTGTCCAAACATTAATTTCAGATACTCTTGCTATGGATTCTTCGCCCCTTTTTTTCGCCTGATCATGATAATTTTATAACACTGTTGAAAAACTCAGAAAATGCCAAATGTAGTACTAAATATAGCATACCCATGACTCATGTTGTTGCTACCTGCCATGACAAGACTAACAACAATGTATTACAGATGTCAATATAAGCAAAAACCAATACACAATTCATACCTGGTTTGTGGCGTTTAGAAGAGCCACAACACTTGTAAAATTGTGGGTTGCTAGCCGTGGTGTTTATATCCTTGAAGGGGTATTGTAATAATCTATGCTCATGAAGTGAATTTGATTTAATTTGGGGGCGATTTTTTATGTACAACAACTCTTTTAATTTATTTCCTTGAATTACTGCCCGGTGACGTCCAAGGGTGAAGGATTTTGCAAATATTCTACCATGGGACTGCCCAATGGTTTGAATCATCTACTTAATACACTGCATACGAAAAGCGCTTGTAAAATTTTTGAAACGACATTGCAAATCCAAATAACCACAATCCAAACGTATCTATATTTTTACATTCCTGTGAATCAAGATATATTTCGATGCTTCATGTTTCTACATCAATTCGGAACTTGAAAATGCCAATTTGTGAGTCCTCAAGAAAATCTACATAAGACAAATATGTAAAATCATATTTCAGTATTCAAAAGACATGGGCATAAGAAATATACATGTTCAAGAGCATCCATTCTAGCAATGTCCATTTTAGTGGGAGAATCCAAAAATATGTGTTCAAGGATAGGAGGTACAATCATGAAAGCTCCACAACCATGAGTAGTTTAGCCCATTATACCAATATGGAGCCTCACATTTGGAAAAGAAACAAGCATTGCAGGAAGTATAAGGACTATTAGGGGCCTCATGATAGGCGCTGACATAGCTCTTGTAGGGATTATAACACCACTCTAAGAGTCTCTCAGGGTGATTCATAAATATCAAGAATTCCAAGCATCAGTTTGCTTGAGAAACTTCATTGTTCCATTCTTTTTGTGCCAATGAATCGATACATATGGATCTCATAACACCACTCTGGGAGTCTCTCAGGGGGATGCATAATTCCAAGCTTTCCAATCCTCAATTTGCTTGAGAAACTTCGTTGTTCCATTCTTTTGTGCCAATGAATAGATAGAGATGGATCTCAAACAATGACAAAAATTATCTTCTTATTCGCATTATTATTAATTTGTGTACACTCTATGTTTTAAAATTTTCTCTTATTACAGATCTCCTTCTGCCCAACCATTATGTACATGTATCTTTGTTGCATTTTATTCTTTTTATTTATGTTTTATGGCTCTCATTTGCATAGTAGAGACAACACGAAGGAAACCAGCTGGAAAAACTGTTGTTGATGAAACCACTAGGCAACGAGCGCGATCATGGGAAAAAAAGTTTCCAATGTACCTGTAAATGAAATCTCTGAGCCACATTCAACGTGCAAGAATCGATACACCAATTGGAACTGTGACAAGTTCATTACAAAAGAAATTACTGCAAGACTTCAAAAACATATCAGTGGGCACTTGAAAATTACTTGTGTTGATGAATAATTGTTGAATTGTTTCCAAATGTACCTGTAAATGAAATATCGATGTGTTTTAATTTTTTTTTTCGGGCTTAAGGTGCCTTTCTTCCTTGGTGAGAAACGGACATAAAAATAATAATAATTTTATGAGTTCCTGAGTTAAGGTACCTTTCTTCCTTAATGAGAAGCGACCATAAAAAAACATAATAGTTTTCAAAGTTCCTCCTCTTGTATCCCTTTCTTCCTTAGTTGCTCACACCTCTCTTCCTTAGCTTCTCACACCTCAGAGTCCCTTCATTTACAACATTGCATGCATGGATGGCACAATAGTTTGCATGGATGCCTTGGTGGACATCTTCTTAACTTAGCTTGTCAACACTCATCAACTCGTACATCCATTTCTTTCCATACATATGATATGTTTCCTTACACAATAAATTCATTAATCAAGCTATATAGGCTTTACCTTTCAATAGGACGCTAATTAAATAAAAATCTTTATAACCAAAAAATAAATAAAAATCTTTATAACCAAAAAATAAAGGAGCCAATCCAAAAATTCCACTCTACGACTAAACTACAATACAAACATTATGAAAATGTTACTTTATTGCTTTATGAACGTTTTCTATTATGACCATTCAATTGTATCTTCCAAAGAGATTTTCTCATAGTTATCGTATCGTCCATTGCTTTGTTTCCATTCAAAAATGTCTTCCAATTATATTTTTTCATAGTTATCATATCTTCCATTGCATTGCATTGTTAGTTTTAAGCTAGTTGCATTCATATTTCATTTGCAAGTATTTCCCATGGTTGTCATATCCTCCATTGCTTTGTTATTTTTTTATCAATTAGGTTCTCATATTATGTTTGTAAATCTAATTTTTTTAGTGTTATAACATGTCATTAGTGTGAAAAAATAAACTAATATTGTGAATTTATTTATCTATTTTTAGTGATAACTATTTTTAATAATATAAAATATGTTTTATAACCAATCAAATGGCCTTGTCTATCTTTTTAACAGCAACTTGCAAATTTTCTCTCAACCTTGCATAGGTTGAGTTGTTTTACCTTGACATTTTGGTAGATGGGAATCAATCTAAAGCCGCTCATAGCAAGAAAACACTTTTCAATCAATTGTCACAAGCCATACTGCTTTCTTCCATGACATGGGCCTCCACATTGAAATCATTGTTACAAGTTTTTTATTTACATCTTTGCAGTGCGAATTGAATCATAATGATAGATAAGTTATATTATACCTGAGATCGAAACTAATCATACATATTGGCAGCGGTGATACTTCCTATGCATGGAAGTTACATCATTGCAATGTATGGGGGAATTACCTGGTCTAGGGCACTGATGTCATAAACTTTGTATGATTCTAACCTTTGCAATGGAAGTTTATTTGTGCTTGCTAAGATAAGTTATAGCAACATTTCAAAACCTTTATAATACAATACATGAATTCCTTTGGTCCTAGTATCGACGATTTTTTGTTCTTTTTCCTAGGAATCCAGCCCATCTTACATGTGTCATCTCGAAGCAGTTGCATTACTTCCTTCATGATATTCATAAGGCATATCTCTTTAAACTCACATAATGGAAAATAAACATACACAGTTGATCAAGGTTGAGAGAAACACTTGTGCTTTGGTTTTTTGAGATCTATTAATTCAAAACAAAGCTCGAGAAAAACTTCCTCACTATGGTTTGAAGTAAAATGGTGGATAGGGTACACTTCACCTAGATGAAGAAGGAATTGGCATCTCTGGCAATGCATTTGGGAGAGAGGATTTAACCCTTCCGATCCTTCCCGAAGTTATGCAACAAAATTGCAAAGTGTATTGATCACCATTTCTTCCTAAGCAATTGCTTGTACACTGTTCAGAGACCTTTTTTTCAAGAAGAAAAATTCAATCCTTGTATAAATTTCAAAGGACCTGTATACAATCAGAAATCTACTTCTTAAAGCACATAAACTCCCTCACCCAAATAAACATAACTGCATATACCCGAAAAAGTCTACAACAAACATTTTATATGTTCTATCCTTCCCCCTTCGTCTTTTACCAATACAGCAATGACATTTAACATCTAAAAAGAAATATTTAAAGTGTGTTCAAGACACTTTTCATTTTCCAGAAATTCTTGTACAATGAAAAAACCATCTTCATGCTCCAGGGCCCCTTTGGAAAGCCTATCTGCCACCCGATTGTGTTCTCTAAAAATGTGATTGCAAGAAATATTAAGAAATCTAGTGACCAAATCTCTGATTCTACTACACCAATGATCTAGATCCAGAACTTCCAGTAACGCCTCATCATTGACCCAATCAATGATTGTTTTTGAATCATCAAAAACATTCAACTCCGGAAGCCCCATCTCATTAGCAACAAATAACAATCCCTAGAGGGCTAAAAGTTTAGCCCTGGTGTTAGTACTGTGTCCACTTCCCAATCTAATACAAAAATAATGATCACGGCCAATGTAGAGTATAGCACCCGCACCTCCCATCAAATTTGTTGTCGCACCATCAAAAAAACCAGTGATTGTTTTGATCTTAGGTTCCATCCAAATATTCACGATCTTTCGTTCTCTTTCTAATAACAGATGTTCAACTAAAAGTGCCAAGCATTTAAGAGCAGTTCTCTATACTGAAGGTTCAACACTAGAAAAAATACAATCACTTCTAACAAGCCAAATAACCCAGTTGCAAAAAAGGAAGGTAGCATGATGCAATACCAGATCTGAACCAAGCATAAATATTGTCCTTTATACTTTCGCTTTCCCAAACAAAATCAACTGCTAAGGCTTCAGCAACACGGTTTTGAACAGCTTTACCGAAAATACATTCCACAAAAGATGAACAACAGATTCTCCATCAACTTTGCATAAGGGACACAAACTAGGTCCTATCCAGCCCCGTTTACAGAGATTGTCCCAAGAAGTAATCTTATTGATCAGCAGATGTCAGTTAAAATACTTAATCTTAATTGGGATTCTCAACTTCCATAATGCTTTAAAAAACCTATCCTGCTATAAATCCAAAGTTGTCTCCAAAATATATTAATAAGCAAGTTTTGTTGAAACATGTCCATTGGACTCATTAAATGACCAAACCCATGCATCCTCCTTTGAATTGAGTTTGATTCCCAAGGATCTCAAAGAATGGATGTATGTATCCCATTCTTTTTTCCAATCGCCACCGAACTCAAGTTCCTCTACATACATCCAAATATCACCATAACCGATTGAAGAAAATTTAGAATTTTTAACAACAATATGATTTAGGGTAAAAATCCCATAATCGTGCAGATATCTAACAAGGGAGGGTCAAAGTATAAAGGAATTCTACATTCCTATGATTGGATCAATCCCAATCTGAACATTGACACCACGTCCCACTCTCCAGCATATAGACAAACTTATCCAGCAAAAGACACGCAGGAACCCATTCCAAATAATAGATGTATTGGAAATCGAGTAATCTCCTTTCCTTAACCCGTCAGCGACAGAGAAATTTTTGAAATACTTTGCTCTTTGTACTTTGTTCCAAATTCCATTTACAGTTAAGACCCGACACAAGTTTTTTAATCTCAACGCAGAATTGAAATGTTCTAGTTGCATGATATTCCGGCCACTGTTTCCAAAAGGTCGTGACAGTGTCTCCTAGTTTTCCAGATGCATACAATCTTTTCCAGCGTTTTCACCCCACAAGAAATTAAACATCAAGCTTCTGATCTTATGCAATATTGAAATAGGAATATTCATTAAAGAAAACCAAAAGACAGGTAAAGCTCCTAAAATAGATTGTAGCAGTATAAGACAGCCACCCAAAGATAAAAATATGAAAGTCCAATTATTGACCTTTCTCTCGATTTTTTTTATAAGCCAACTCCAATCGGCAACCCTATAACCAAGTGGTTTGAGCCAAAATCCTAAAAACTCGAAGCCCTTCTCCAAACCCTCCATTTTGAATGGGAAGTGTTCTTTTACCTGCTCCATAACATCATTAGAAACATTGTTTATAAGAAAAGAATATTTTTCTATGCTAATCTTCATACCTGAAGTAGCAGTGAATAAATCAATGATAAGTCTATAATTTGGCCATTCCTCACAGGTTCCACACCCAAATAAAACCACATCATCCACAAACAAAATGTGACTGATTGACATGGAGGATGTTTAGTGTATGCCACCAATCCTTCCCATTCTCTTTTCTTTACGGATGAGTAGACTTAATCCCTCCACCACTAGAAGAAAATGTAATGGTGAGAGAGGGTAGCCATGCCGTAAACCCCTGCTTGCTGAAAAGGAAGAAGAAGGTACCTCATTTACTAGAACTGCAAAATTTGCAGTTGACACACATTCCATAATCCAATTTACCGTCACCACATGAAGTCCGATCTACAACAGAATAAGACTCAAGAAATTCTGGTTTACACGATCATATGCCTTTATCATATCCATCTTTAATATCAATGCTTCGAGATTTTTTATCTTGAAAGAATGCATAACCTCTTTTGTGATCCCAACAGCTTCATGTATTTTTCTTTTCCTCAAAAAACCAAATTGCTCATCAAAAAGAGCCTCCACCAGCAATGGTTTGATTCTATCAAACAATAATTTTGTAATCACTTTGTAAATTAAATTACAAAGCGATATCGGTCTAAAATCAGCAAAGGTCTTAGGCTTGTCACACTTAGGAATTAAGGCTATGTAGGTTGCATTCAAAGATTTCGGAATACATCCCTAGGTTCTGATGTATTCCATAGTCACTAGAATATCCCCACCAATCAAATAAAAAAAGCCAAGGAAAAATTCAACTGGCTATCCGTCCAGCCTCGGCGCCTTATCTTTCACAAAATTATTCAAAACACTTTCAATTTCCCCAAGTGTAACAGGTCTGTTAATAAGTTCAGCTTCTACATAAGTAAAATAATAAGGAAAAAGACTGAGTACTTTCAACTTTTCTTGGATGTGAAACGGGCCCTCATCAACAAACATTTTCACAAAATGAGACTGTTTAGAGACCTGCAACAACACTTGAGAGTTTGACAAGATCCCCTAGAATAAAACTCTTGTAGTGTATCAAGAGGACCGCGAGGATAAATGCAACATTGCTCACCCAACTACCAAATAATGTTTTCTTGATCGGCCATAGTCTCTATTTGGTGTGGATGCCTATGTTATCAATTAGACCAAGCTTCTAGACCACTGCAATGGCAAACAATATTCAACATGCAGTAGAGTAATAAATGCTACAACGGAAGCACTGTGAGACATTGGATCTCAACCTGTTTGAGGTCCAACCACCCACAAGCTACCCTCGTAGCATTTATTACTCTGCTGCATGTAAAATATTTCTTGTACACAATATTTAGTACACATTTTGTATGTATTGCATTGTTATGTGTACCGTGGTGTTTAGGCGATGAGCCTTATTTACCAGACAGACTCGTATGTCCACTGTCAGGGTCACACTATTCTCCATGGCATAATCAGGGATCAAATTTGAAGGGTAGGGTCCCATTTCACTTTGAAGGGTTGTGAGAAATTGAACCCTTCAATGTTGACATGTAAAAATAAATCGTTCTTTTCATTTGAAACTGTAAGTGTACAACAAAATTTTATTATTTATTAAAAAGAGTGTATAGAAAAAAAATGAAAATAAGAAGAAATCCTGAGTGATTCAACATTTACAGGGAATTAGTGAGGTAAACCATGTACTCTCCCGATCCCTGGAGCATATAGTTTATTGAACTTAGATACGAGATAATTTTGTCGGGCCAGTGAAATACTTGGTTGTTAGGTCGTTGATAAAATAAGGCATTCGAATTTGGAAGGACCTCTGAATGGAGGATTGATTCAACTTGATGGTAGTTCTATTGGTCAAGTGTGATTGGGCCTACCTAAAAGAAAAACCCCATAATGTAATACCTAATGCTTTCACGGAGAAACATTTTTATTAACCCTAAACTTAGCAGTTATTTTTAGAATTGAATCATGTCCTCCCCACATCCTCAAATCAAAGTGATCAAACAAAGGCCCCAATTTTAGGTGGATTATGGATAGTCCCTCCAATGTATATCAATTTTATACCCCAATTCGAAGTGATCAAACAAAATCCCCAATTTTAGGTAGATTATGGATAGTCCCTCCAATCTATATCGAATTTATCAGCCCTATCGAAAAGGTTAAGTATTTATTAGTCCACTATAAGGAAGAACTTTAAATTCTCCAACAAATATCACTACAAGTTGGGTGTCTTGTTTCTACCAAAGTCAACAAGGAAGACGAATCATAAACACATTTGGGAGGTTTGCGACAATGAGGATGTTGAAATCATGTTCTTCGCTAGATCATTACACTCCCAGTCCCTCATTCATGAACGTCCGGTGAGGTATTCCCTTATTTAGATATATTGGTAGACAATTTGTACTTCTTGTTTCCATTATTAGAAAGTTGTCAGGAAAATGAAGGGGTCAGAGTCTACAACATTTACAGTGTCAATTGTTAAATATTTTATCCTTTCAACTATTGGATTTCATTAAGGAAATTGGAACAATTCAAACACTTATATTCAAATATTGTTCTTTCTTTCAACCTAATATTTACAATTCATGGCAGATAAATAACATTGACATATTTGGAACTCAAAAACAAGGCTCTTTCTTATTGCTCCTCCGCCCAAACGAAGTTGTGGTCCTACACTATGAAAAGTATACATTATTTTGGTTCTGATTTCATTTAAATACTAGGTTTTTTAAGGTTACATCTATTGAGTATTCGAGACTTAGTCTCGCGGAAACGCAATCGCATAATACATTACAAATTTCAAACAACATTTTGGATGGAGAATTTTTAAACCCTTATATTTATAGAACTAGAAGGAACTCCAACAAGAAACACATTTAACTTTTATCCACATATAAAATGTTACACAAGTGTAAAATGCTATACATACATGTAAATTCACGACAACCAAGTCGACAGCGTAGCTCTGCATAATCTTCTGGAGGAAATAGAAATTAGGGAGACACTGAAGCATAGAATTGGAGAGTTGAGATTCTGAGTCCCGACCTCCGACTGTCCTATACTCGTAAACCCAAAATAATGTTTTTTATAACAGACTTCATTAATCTCTTTAAGTTCGGGGAAGCTCAATCCATCCTACCTAACGTTCTACCTTTTCTTCTCTTACTCCTACTTGTGAAAAAGGTGGAACCTTCGAGTTGCCCACCACAGAAGACAACGAGGAATTAGAGTGTGCAACCGTTTCCTTCTACAGAAAGATGATTGGAATCAATGCCATCTCAATTCCACAATATCCCGACGCTCCTGAGTTGGTTTACCTTGCCCGAGGTAGGCGAATGCATGTTTGTGTATTTCACATGATTACAAAAAAAATAATTTTACAATTGCTTCTACATAACATAGATATATATGTGCAGGTGAGGGAAAACTGGGTATTGTTTTCTCAAGGTTTCCAGATACTTTCAAAGATCATTCTTCGTTATGAGGGTGCTCAGGGCGTAGATCAAAGAGCCCACGGGAGGAAGAAGAAGAAGAAGAAGAGGACTCAAGTCAAAAGGTGAGGTGAGTGAGGAGGGGAGACGTAATAGCGATATTTGTAGGAGAAAGTCGGTGGTGCTATAATGATGGGAACAAGCCTCTCTAAATTGTAGCCATTGTAGACATAGGAAACCCTCATAAACAGCCTGGGTGCAAGAGTTACCATGTAAGCATCCCGACAAATTAAGTAATGATAATATTTAGTTAGGTATATGACAAATTATTTCACTTTTTTTAGAGATGACTATATGCATATTGTACAACCATTCTCTCTAGATGGCCCTCCATTCCAGTTGCCTTTGTCTCTACTGCCTAACCCCCTTTCCTTCGACGAGACAGGTAGACTAAGCAGCCTAGGTGGACCGTGGGAGACTCGGAGTGTTGATTCAAATGATTCTGACCCCAGTAAATGAATGGAAATTCGAATAAATCCTAGAATCCTGGACTAACTAGTATAGGATATGATTCATCAGCACAAACAAAGGGCGGCATGCTGCTAGCCTACTACCAAAGATCCGTCATCCCAGTCTTGTGGTGGTCATAATAGAAATGTCCAGCACTGGGTGAAACCTTGGTTTGGAAACTTACATACCCATTGGACCAGGTTAGGTTCAAATCTAGCAAAGATTGCTCAATGCATTGTAAATTGCAACTTGTAAGTTGTAACCCAAAAAACAACACCATTAGTTTTTCCTTACCGAGCCTTGATAGTGGAGGGTTATCAAAACAATTCACCATCCATAGATATGACTCATATGAGTATTTAATTTCACATCATATACTCAAATATTCAAGTGACTTGTAAGTTGTGAGATCATGTGACTCGATGAACAATAAGATGACAGATGGAAAATCGAGTTGGCAGGTGGCATCATCTCATACCAAGATTTAATGAAGTTGTGAATCATGCACGCTAATGCCATTAAATGATTTGAAAGTGAACATCGAATCATGAGTCACAATCTTGACTCATTGACTTGAGCTTGGCACTAGGAAGCCTAGTGGCCCACCGTGATCCACGTCTATTGGGACTGAGATCCTCATCCATGATCCGACTATTCAAGGGCACTTGGGAAGACTCTGAGTCCCAAGTCTCCCATAGTCCACTGAGTCCCTGGATAGCCAAATTTTGTAGCTGCCCTTCTATTGCAAATTTACCGAGGCTTACTCCATTTCATTATTGAAGTGTTGGAAATGAAACTAATTTTTTTTTGCACGGCAAAATTCCTTGTGGCCTTCTATGACGTTTAAAATGGCCTTTGAAGGGCTCTAAAAGCTTCAAATTTGAAGCCTGGCATAATGTATGGTGAATCGGTAATGTACATGATACATCCATGGTAGGTCCTTTTCCGCATCATTCTTGAACAACTCCGATTTAGACATCCTGCATACCATCCATTAAAATGCCTTTCCGATTTGACCAATTTCAAGGATCGTTGAGCTGGCAGCCCTGCGTCATTATAAGGATAGTACAGTTGTTTCAAATGCCGCTCAGTTCAAATTCAAAATTCAAACTGTTGAACATAATATTTGCCTCCAACTATATTTCAATTTTTTCTTTATGTTATGCTTCGCATTAGTGTTTCTCTATATTCTTTGTGTGCGCGGCTAGTTGTGTTGTATTGTGGTTCTCTACCATGAAAGGTCACTATAATAATTATCTTTGTGTGCTTCCATTTGTTATTGTGTCTCTATTTGTACGTGAGACATCGCTGCAACCTCCACAATGACTTCAATCATTGACAGAGAGGATGCACTCCTTACATACATGTATTCCAAAAGAAGAAAGATGGGGTGTTTTCAGCAAATTGTTAACATCTTGTGGTTATTCGTTGGGTTTTGTTGTAAATACCATCTTCGAAAGAAAATTACAGTACCAATGGATTGTGCATGATGAACTCAATATTACAAATAATATAGATAGCTAATTGCAAAATCAACGGCCTGAGCATACTCAGAAACGATTGGATTAGCGGGCAATTCAAGTTTATTTTCGGTCACATGGAGAAGCAACCCCTTTATTACAGACTCCAGAATGAATAAATTGATGTTGATACTAATTTCTCTCTAATCCAAATTTTGAGGCCTACAGGTCTACTTGCAAAGTGAACTAGATGATTGGCATAGTTGGCTTGTTTTATCAAATCCGGTTAAATTTTGTTAAACTGTGCATAATATTTTAGAATTTTAATGTCTCTCTGACCAGCTTGAACGACCCTCTCCTGGGAAAATAACCTTTATTGCTCAAAGATTGATCGCATGACCTTCGCCTTCCAGAAGTGTTCTTTGGCTTGGAATTTTGCATTTAAGAATGCACATCTATCAGATTGATGTCAGATGCACTTGTGATTGGAATAAAGAAGTCCCATCGACTTTCAACATTGAACCAGCTTGCTTTCTTTGCCATATATCATATTTAATAATGTCTATTCATATTTGGAGGCGATTGACGGAAATTACAGATCCTTAATCTTCAACAGAATCTGGCAGCTGGCCATTTGATTGCTATTACAGATCCTTAATCTTCAACAGAATCTTCAACAGATCCTTAATCTTGACTCACTGACTTACAGATCCTTAAATGTTTAAACGAGATGTACATCTAAATTAAAAAAAAAGGTTGGTGACATTTTTTTTCATTGAAATTGTTTATAAAAAAATATTTAAGACTGATGACCTAAGTAACTACACTTTTATAATTATAATCCCAAGGCTCTATTGGGACGGTCCATCTACGTATCTACACTTTTATCCTTTTAATCCCAAGGCTCTATTGGGAAGCATGTGAATACAAAAATCACAATGAGACATTGTAAGAATGGTCCATTTACATTATTTTAATGAAAAAATATTTTTTAAATAAAAAAACAACATTTTTTAATAAAAGACAAGAAATCATAAGAGTAACAAGTTTTTATGTGGGTTTATTGGTTTTGATTTTACTTATTATTTTGTTTTTAATTTTATAATAATAAAAGATAATACCCAACTTAAATACTTTTAATGGTTTTAATTTTAAATACAAAACATGGTAAGAGCATTTTATTTTATTTTTTATAATAATTAAAAATAAGATTCAAGTGTAATATTTATTTTTAATGGTTTGGCTAGTATAGCACTTCATAATAATTCTATTGATTTTCCTATTATAGAACATGGTAATATTAGTTTGACACTTGAGTTTTGTTTATAAATAAAAGGCTAAATATAAATTATTAAATTCAAAAACAAAAATGTTAGTTAAGACTTGCTAAGAAGGTATTGATTTGCGAATTTTTTTTCAAATATTAATTTTATAAGTATAATAATGAAAATATGTTAAAAATGCATGTCCTACCTTTATTGTTTTGTCAAATTTTGTTGTTGTATAGGAGACCTTTTAAATGAGGTTGCCACCTCAAAGTGATATTTTTTTTGAATTATTGATATAAGGGAATTGTGTTTCTTATTTAATTTTTGTGCTTCTAATATTTCATAAATAATTTCTTAATAATATTTGTTTAAGTTGGTTAAGTATATTACAAGTGGTATCAAAGCTCTTTCTTATGTGTACATTCAAATTTGAGAAAAAAAACTTTAAGCTAGACATGTGTTATAACGTTCTTAAACACATGGATCTATCTTTCACTATGTCAAATTGTGGCCCAAGCATCCTTGCATACAGGGATTACAAGTGAAGTCACCTAGTTGAACACCTTTGTACACTTATGTTGGTACCCCTTCGAGTCGTACCACATCCAGTACAATATGCTTATGGATTCACTTTTCCTCACACATTTAAATATGGTGGAAGGTGCCTAGGCATACCTGAAACTAGCCTTGCATAAGCCCCTTGGTAATATTGTTGCTATAATATATCAATAACAACACTCAAGGGGATCTCTCTATGTGTTAGGTAATTAAGTAGTAAATCTAAGGGTATAGTCTAGCCTTTTTAGTTGGTGTAATGAGTGATTTATCCAAGTACTATGTTGGATACCCATAGGCATGTTACAGATATATAGTGCTTGATATCCCTTTATCATTAGGACCCTACAAACCGTAGCCTTTGCAAAATGGCTAGTTGAAAAACACTTTTTCTTAGATATTAAGAGTTTGTGAATTCTATCGCCAAAATAATACTTAAACAAGAGTAGTATTCCTATTGGAGTTATAAAAAAAAAGTTTGATAAACCCAACAACACCATTATAGAAAACTTGTCTCAAAATAATCTTTATGACTCTTTCTGTGGTCTTGATCACATTGGTTCAACTCTCCAACAACCCTTTTTCTAGACCCAACCATACTATTGCAAACTACCTATGACAAAAATATTCTTATGTGACACTACTTGAATTAGTCTAAGTCTCTGGTAACCATTTTGGTAGACCCAATGAACCATGGTGTCCATTAGAAACATGTTCAGATACAATAGGATTCCTAGCCTAGAAAATTAATTCTTTAGTATCCAAAATGTTACATTTCTAAGATAGACAATCTACAAGCATATTTCGGTGGCTTGAAAGAAAATTTTGACAATGTGAAAGTAGATATAGATACATTAATAACCATTAACATTATATCCTTCCCATCCTAGATGTAGATTCGTAGTGGTTGGATCTGCCATTACAAAACAAAGGGGTTGAATCTTCCATTGGAGGTGGGCCTCTCTCATCACCAACCATTCTCCATAGTCAACACTAGATGTGTCACAAAAATCCTAAAGTTGACCCAAATAATTTTGATGGATTTAATCCTACATGTTGGATTTCGCATATGGGAGACTACTTCTCTCTCTGTGGTATTATTGATGACCTAGTGAAACTTGTAGTGGGTTTAATATACTTGGATCAAGAACATTGGTAATGATATCAATGTCACAAGAGGGATACATTACATGGAGTCAATTTGTTAAATCCATCTATGTTTTGAAATAGGCATTGATAATCTGGGTTGTTTGACCATGTTATCCCAAACAAACATAATGAAAGATTTATACTAGGTTTAGAACTACTAGGAATCTACATAAAGGGCATGGATTTCAAATATTCTTTTATCACTGGTCCAAAGGAAGATATTTGAGCATAGTTCTTGATGGCACATTCAACTACTTGCTTGGAGGCTTCTTAATTATCTAAGGAAGCACATGTACTGGACAATGCACAAACTAAAGAACCCCATTTATTTCCCTTCCCAACCCTAATATGAATCCCAGAACAACCCTCCTCCTCTCAACCATTAATATTTCTTGAGTTTCCATTCTATACATCGAAGAGTTTCCAAAGAAACTTGATATTATGTCCACACAATATATATTTTCAAATTATGATAGCTACTGGATATTTGAGTAACTCAATGACAAGTGTGAGGATGCGAAACTTCAAATGGGGGACTATTTACTCAAATCTCACATGTTTTCTATCGAAATTGATAATGGTGATGTAGTTCTAGGCACATAATGCTTATTCATTTTTTGTCTATCTACCATGGATTTCAGGGAATTATAAATGAAGTTCACTAAGGATGGCCATACAGATACACTAAATCAGATCAAGTATGGCTCCTCAAAAATTATCATGTACCGCCATATGGTGAATCGCTTGAAGAAATGACACCCATATATTATTTTCGCATTCAATACCATTTAAGTTATGGGTAGCCCCCCATAACAAATTCATCCCAATTTGTAATTGATCCTAGATTAGCAATAGATTTTTGAAACACCTCATGAATAACCCCTTCACATGGTGATAATGATTAATATATTCCTATGATTCGATGTATTAAACCACAATCCATTGTGCATCCTTAGAGCCACCCTCTTGCATAGAAGAATGGAATTGAAAATATTATTCGTGATTTATTGGAGATAGGAGTCATTTGTCCCAATTCTATCCCTTATCCATTCATCTTGGTTGTGGTATTAAAGAAATAAGGTAATTTTGTATGTGTCATGATTTGTATGCTTTAAATAATTTGACCATCAAAGAAAAATTTCCATCCCATTTATTGATTATCCCTTCCATGCACTTCATGGTATCAAGTTCTTTACTAAACAATACCTTCACTCAGGATACCATCAAATAGAAATGGAGGTGGAAATTCCTAAAATAGCCTTCCACACATAAAGGAAATTATGTGCTTATAGTGATGCCATTTTTCCTTTGCAATATTTCATTCATGTTTCAAAGCCTCGTGAATAATCCTGTGTGTCTCTTGATATGCATATTTTTGGTTGTATTATTTGATAATATCTTTATTTAAGAAGTAGTGGAGAATGTTTGTATTTTGCACTACTCTAACTAAAGATGTCAAGTAAGCAAAGAAATGTGAGAACTCTTGAATACTACTGACAACAATGAGTCCCATTGCCAACATCGAGGGTGGCTACGTAGGTAGATTTTGAGGGATGACCCCTGTTAAGAACTAGTGGAGAATGTTGATAAATCCATGAACTCTTTAGAAAAATTAGATGTTCCTCAAACATTTCAAATGCACTTTTGGCACTTTATAAGTAGAATGCTCAGGTTCCAAGAAAGTTAAGGCTATGAAATATTGGTCATGCACCAAGGATCGTAAAATTTTATGTGGTTTCTTAGGAATTATGGGCTATTAGACGATGTTTGTAATGGATTATGGGTGAATTAGACCCCCTTAACCTCCCTCTAAAGAATTCATTTTTATAGAACATTGTTGTTGAGTAAGCCTTTTCATAATTAAAGGAAGGAATGTTTACTATGCCCATTTTAGCCATGCTTTATTTCACTAAGATTATTGTCTTTGAATGTGATTATTTGGGAAAAGTTCAAGGATGATCCAAGAGGGATGCCCCTTCACATTCACTAGTGAAAATTTCATAATAGAAATTGGGGAAAGTCTATATATGAGAAACAAATTACGACCATCCTTCATGCATAATTATTGGCACTTGTATCTTATTGAGAGGTGCTTCCATCTCAAGATATGTTATCATAGTTTGAAGTATTATCTAGAACAAAGGCTATAATCATGTGAGAAACACTAGTGTGCCTCTAAGATGATTGGGTATATTTATGAAACCATATATAATAAGGGAAAAGAGATAGTGTTGGTTAAATCTTTGTCTATGAAATATGAGGAGGAATGATCTCACTTCACTTTATCCTTACATGTACTAGATTGGATAAAAAAAGGCCAACAAGAATGGTAGGAAATTGACATAGTGGATCGACTCATCCAAATATGCCAAGGGGACCCTAATTCCCCCAAGGATTTATTTAGTAGAAATATACCATGAAGTATAAAAGGTATGTTTTCCCAGTCTCAAATTTTTCTTTAAAACAAAATATGTTATAGGATTTTATAGTAAGTCACTTTATCTTTCAAAAAAGTGATGAACAAGCTAAGAACTCTTTATTCTAGGAGTGATCTAGGTGGATAATGGTTTCCACTTATATGTTCCACCAAGTTACAATAGTTCTCCATCTTCTTGGAATTTTTCTATGTTTTTTTGGATCCCAAACTTACAGGGCTATTTTTAATTACTAAATGATTTTTTTTGGTCAATTGGGGCACAAGGGATTTCCATGACATTCCTTGGCCCCACTCAAATGTTGTAATGCTTCGCTAGTTCTTTCAAACAATCTATCGAGCGCCCTAAATGGAGATTCTATGTAAACATTATGCTTTTGTAAAGTTGACGTATCAACTACCCACCTCATGTCCCACATAGATACAAAGAATTCATGTATTGGATCAATATTGTAATTGATGTTGAAGAATGCAATGTGATGTTTTGATCATAATGTGCTTAGTATGCTTAAGTTTTGTAAATAGTTTCTTTAGACACCACCTCTCTTCTTGGAATAAAAACCCCTTATGTTATTTTCTTTTCTGTTCTATGGTTCAATGTAAATAGGTTCCCCAACATGTTATCAAAGCTATTGGTTTTGACCTAGTGTGTTGTCTACAAACTGCATTGAGTCAGATCTAGGTTTGATCAACTCCAGGGTCAATATTTTTTTATAGATATCTCATAAATATAGTTCATGGATCCACCAATAATGCACATGGTTCCATAAACAGAGATCATGGTTCCACCAACAATGCTCACAACTCCATTGACTTTGTGTGAGATTCAACCACCAAATGCACAAGATTCAAGTACCACCAAATATGTACATGGTTTCATAAACTCTAACTTTATTCAAGGTTCTATATGCATTGTATGCATTGCTCATGAAATGGTTCATGGTCCATAAATAATGATTATGATATTCACGGTTCCTCCAACATTGTACATGGTTCCTTAATTGCATGTGGTTTTGTAGTAATTATACATGTTTCCACCAACATAGTTCACAATTCCATCAAAATTTTCTATGGTTCTATAAACATTATTTCCACCCCTAAAATGCTCATTTTCCAAGAATTTTGTTGAATATTCCTTACATGGTTCCACCAACTTGCGACCATTATTTATGGTTCCACCACGAATGATAATGGTTCCACAAATAGAGATCACACTTCTACCATTAATGCTCATGGTTCCATCAATAATGCTCATGATTCCATAAACATAATTGACCTTGACAACAATTATCTAGACACTTATGCTCGTCTGGTCAATTTGGATAAATTTATGTCACGTATGCATTCTCCTATCCCATATGAAGGTCTCTCATCATTAGAATTGAAATATATAAAGTTAGTTGAAAACGATTATGATAATTTATCTTTGGTTAGTGATAAAGTGATGGGCTAGTGTAATGATTTTGGAAAACTTTCTATGGTTCTATAAACATTCTTTCCACCCCTAAAATGCTCATGTTCTAGGAATTTTGTTCAATATTCCTTGCATGGTTCCACCAACTTGCGGCCATTATTTATGGTTCCACCACAAATAATAATGGTTCCACAAATAGAGCTCACAGTTATACCATTAATGCTCATGGTTCCACCGATAATTCTCATGATTCCATAAACATAATTGACCTTCACAACAATTATCTAAACACTTACGCTTGTCTCGTCAATTTGGATGAAGTTATGTCACCTATGCATTCTCCTAGCCCATATGAAGGTCTCTCATCATTAGAATTGAAATATATAAAGTTAGTTGAAAATGAGTATGATCATTTATCTTTGGTTAGAGATAAAGTGAAGGGCTAGTGTATTGATTTTGGAAAACTTACTTCTCCTGCAGTTTAAGAAGAGTTTCACCCTCTACTTAAAACTCACAGATCTCAACCAATTGAGTTAACCCATCGGGAGATATATATATATA
>LPNX010530587.1:3507-18888 GCA_001517045.1 Pseudotsuga menziesii
CGTATTATGGAGGATTCAAAAGTCATAATTGTTTTCCATCATTGGTTGCGGAGGGTTCATGAGCTTCTTAACTCTTGTCCTACTCTTTCTATTGCTCATGTTTTTCGGGAATACAACATAGGCTGATATGTTATCAAAACAGGCTATTGGGATACGTCACAGATTGAACTTCTGGAAAGTATACTCTTATGGTTCCTTAATAGAGGAAAGGATTGTAAGTTGTTTTAAAGTACTTTCTATATGGTATTGTGGATGCTTTCGACTATCATCAGTCTGTTTCGTCCATTATACTTCTTTGGAGGTGATAGTTTTTTTAGTGTTTTGTCTCTCTCTATTGGTAGACATGTTTTAATCTATGCATGGATCATTTTGAATCTAGAAAGGATAGCTATGATAGATTAAATCATGATATCACCGATTACTCATTAGATTGTATTTGGGATACTCTGGTACACTTGGTTCATTTTGCAAATACTTTTTGCTATTATAACCGTTGTCTTTTTTACACAACTTTATTAATATAAGGTTGTCTTTTCTTTGTGAAAAAAAAAACCGTTTTCACCTAAAAACCATAAGTGTTTAAACCATTTATTAAGCAAGCATGTAATAGTCTCCTCACTTCCTCTTTTAATTAAGGCTTTTGATAGTGCAAAAAAATAAAAGGTAAGGTAATGTTTGTAGCTATGCCACTTGTTAATGTTTTGGACAAATTTACATAAAATTTAAACATTATATTAATATTTAAAAAAAATGAGAGGGTGTGAAGAGGAGCTCGATGCCGAGCATTGACCCTCCGCCAAAAGGCCACCCGTTGAGGTGTTTAAATTTTTATGGGTTTGTTAAATTATTTTTTATTTATATAAAATTCGTGCGTTTCTTTATAACATGGAACTTTTTAAATGTTTTTTATTTTTATTTTTAAATAAATTTTAAAGTGTCTTAGTTTTTATAAATGTTTTTAATTTTATTTTTTTAAATAAATTTTAAATTATTTTGTTTTTTATTAATATAAAGTTTAAATTTTATATAAATTTTATAGATTATTTTTTATTTATTTATATAAATTTCATGTTGTAAATGTTTTTTTGTTTTTTAATTTTTTAAAATAAATATTAAATATGTTTGCATAATTATGTTTTAATGGGGTTTTATATATTATATATATATTATTTTTTGTCAAAAAGATATTAATTTAAAAAAAAAATTATTTTTAAGATTATTTAATAAATGTTTTTTCTTGGGATATATATGGTTTAAAAAAGCTTGCTATTTTAACGGAAGAAAAGGAAGCCATTAATAACACCTATTTTAGATTGAGGGGTTGTTTTTGGTATTTTTGTTGCAATAATGTTGATTGGGAAGACAATTGTTTCAAACAAGATGTAGTTTTAATCCTAAATAAACACCAAGCTGATTATGGACGATCACATTTTCGATTCAACAGTTTATTTATGGTTTTGATTGCATTGTCACCGACCGGGGTTTCTTGTATGGTCTAATATATTATCTCATTATGAATCACATCATAATTTCTTTGTTTCTATATGGTTATAATGGTGAAATTATTAGAGAAATTTGTTTTTTCTTTAATATGCAATTTTCCAGAAAGTTGTAATTTATCTCTTCAAGAATTTTTCTTTTTTTCCAATTTAAGGTTGATTTTAAAGTTTTGTTAAACAACAATATGGGATGTTTAGTCCATGGCTCTATTTTTTACCCTAAAAAAAAAAACGTGTATACTCGTATCAACACTTTTCTATTTGGGGGGTGTTTTTGGTGTTTTTTTTGCAAAAATCATCGTTTTTATGGGTAGAGTTCTCGTTCATAGTATATAGTTCTCGTTTCATAGTATAAGTGGTTAAAATGAATTCATAAATTCATGTCATCAATAAATTCAGTCTTTACAACACAAATCCAACAAAACCGTGGGTCAAATTGTATGAAGAGAAGAGGAGGAAATGGGACATTGCATTCCACGGTGGCATCAAAAGATAGCTGAGATTGTTTGTATGTTTGAGAAGCAATTTCTAACGATTTTCATGGACTTGCAGGTTCATATTGTAATTGACCTAGTTTATGAGGTTGAATTAGTTGGGTTGGTCTCATGTCATTAGATGTTCTTCTTAGAGAGGTACATGATAAAATTGAAGGGATTTATCTGTCAATGGGAAAAACCCAAGGGAACTATGACAAAGGGGTACATAGTATATAAGTTTTTCTATTATGCCATTCAGTACATCAAGAAACTCAACCACACACAAGGTGTAGTGATTTGGAATAATGAATGTGATGAGGACAAAAGAGACGACGAGCTACTCCAAATTAATGGAAAAAGGAGCATAATAAAGGGTAAGTAAGTTATATTTTGTCACTTATATTCACAATGAAATTCATAATCTATATCTCATATCATATGTACTATATGTTAATTTGATTTCATGAATACAAAAATGAATTCATAAACTCATGCCATCAATAAATTCATTCTTTACAACACAAATCCAACAAAACCGTGGGTCAAATTGTATGAAGAGAAGAGGAGGAAATGGGACATTGACAAGAAAGAATCTAGATGGTTGAATGGTAGAAGCATTCCTTATCCAAATCATTTAAAGAAAAATATGGCAATGATCTATCCCAAAAGTTGGGTTGTTGACCAAGCGAGAGAGAAATATGGTGCATCTTGTTATTACCCACATGCTGAGGAGGATGCACTAAACATAGGGATATGGTGCAACAAATTTGTAATAATCTCTTTCTGTTACACATTTCTAAATTTATAATGCACCTTTGAATTATAACAACCTTATTTTATATATTAATTGTCAATTTATTAGACATATGACACCGTCGTTTCTTCATTTTTTATAGGTGCATTTGTTACCGTTTATTTTTTTAAAAATTATGAGAAAATTGTTACTTTCCAATTTTGATCCACTAAAAGATTAAATTATGAAGTAATAAAGAATTTATGTGGACACTTGCGTGTTGGGGAGGCATGGTTGTGATTTATGTCAAATTTGAAAATTTTCCCACTATTTGGCAACATCCAAAATCCAGTACGCAACCAATCGATGTGAGTAATGCCACCACGTGGAGCATGGATGTTAGTTTTGTAGACCTCTAAATCACTGTAGATGTGGTAAAAATGATTTTTTCATGTGGTATTTTTTGTTTTATTAAAACATGTTATGGTGCATTTGAAACTATAATGAACTAGCGCATTTTATTATATACAATACATCGCTAATAAAAATTAAATAAAAAATAATCTAGTTTGTGGTTTTAAATTCGTAATTTTTTAACCCTAATGCGGTGCGACTCAGTCTATACGCCTCAATGCTATTGATTATAACAACTACACTAGTGATGTAAATAAAAAATATAGTAATATGGTGCTCTATTCTATCTGTTTACCCTAGTCAATGCTATTGATTATAACAACTACACTAGTGATGGAAATAAAAAATAAAAAATATAGTAATCTTGTGCTCTCTTCTATCTGTTTACCCTAGTTTGATGATTTTAACTATGTGGTGCCCGAGTGCACTACGTTAATATAAAAACATCATTTGTAAAAAAATCATGCTTGATGGTGTTTCTAGTAACGATGCCACATAATTTATTTGCAGCACTCGTGCATTGTTGACTTGTATACACCACTACATTTATTATGTATAAATGCACCAAACAATAACATTCGCTAAAATCTTCACCCACTCACCTCCGCTAGTCACCTCCACTATAAATGGATAATTGGGCCATTTCTAGAGTAGCACCCTTTATAACCTCCACAGAAGGGATTTTTCCTTGTAGTGTCGGGATAGGAAATTTTTCTTTCATGGTAAACTTATTCAGAACATAATTTAAGTCAAGACATATGCACCAATTTCCTTATTTATTTAAGAACATGACTATGAGGGAGGCCTAAGGGCTAGTAATAGTATGGATGACAATAACCTTCAATAATTTTTTAATATTATTTTTAACTTCATTATTTTGTACAAAAGTGTATCTATAAGAATGTACATAGAATTACTAGAATACCATGATCATGTTCACCATGTCAATGGGTAGGACATGATGTGTTTAAAATAACCATTGAAGCTAAGTCAAGATCAACTATAAATTAGGGTGAATTACCTATCAGGGCATACCCAAACCTTGAATGCATTGAATAGGAAATAATGTTGGAGTGGCCTATTTTCAAGATATTTTCCATATGATGAGAGATGATAATTTATAAGGATCTAAACTTCAACCCCTTGAAAGTACATTGATGTCCCTCATTAATGAATCTCATGTATAATTCCTTGAAATCCATGTAACTAGACACCATGTTAATAACCATTCTACTATAAGTAGTACATTGATCGCCACCCATGTTAATAGTGATTATATGGGATTTATTTGTGTTGATGGGTTGAAATAAGCCTTTTTCCAATAGAGGGGTTCTCCCCAAGAAAAATTCCCAAATAAACTCTTCCCTATTAGGTATAGGGAACCCATCCAGATTATAGCCTAACTACCATTTTCTTTTTTGGGTTTCACTTTAGTATTTTCTAAAAATGAAAGAAAACCAATGCAACTACTCCACTAAGAAAAATGTAATGTGAACACAGAATCACATACACCACTTATGATATTTTCAGTAAATAATCATTTCTAGCATAAAAGAAGAAACTTAAATAACTAGAGTATACAATTTCACAATAGTCCAAATTTAAATGATTAGTTATAATTATGTGCAAATTTTTTCATACACACATTTGAGAGCATAACAAAAATAAGAAATTCTAGGTATGACGAAGAGTACCTTGCAACATTTTAATCATTGTAGCTAAACACATAAATAATTATAACCATTGAAAACAATCAAAATAATAGTTCAACTTACACCATTTTAGACCAAAACATGGCTTCTCCTTAGTTTAATAAAAAATATATTTAAAAAAAAAAAATGACATTTATTTTTAAAGGTGAAAGCTTCCATTATTCCAATGGAAGGAGCCCCGTTTCCCTAGGTTTTTTTCTTTATAAAGATCCTTTTCTAAAAATAGTTTCTTGATATTCTTGTTATAAAATTATTTAAGGTTTTTTTTTGAAATATGTCCCTTTTAAAATATAACATTATTTATATTTATAAGAAAATTTTCCTTCTACAACAATGTCTCCTTTATTCATTTATTAAATAACTTTAACTATTAAAATAATTTAACCAACTCCCCTTTCAAGTGACTTTAAATATAAAATAGTATGACAGCACACAGACAGCACACTTCTGGCCAAGGTAGCTGAGAAATATAATGTCTTCTTTATTCAAAAGATTTATTAAATAACTTTAACCATTAAAATAATTTAACCAAATCCCCTTTCAAGTGACTTTAGAATGTAAAATTAAATTAATATTTGAGATCAATAGTATATGACAGCACACTTCTGTCCAAGGTAGCTGGGAAATATAAGCTCAACAAAAAGAGTTAATATAGCTAAATGCATCGGGAATAAAAGTTAATATAACTAAATGCATAAGTAATAAATAGTTTTGCCTACTGTTTAGGCAATAAATAGCTTAGTAAATAAGTGAAATGTTCAATGTGAACTCAAATCAAAAAGGTACATGTAGGAAAACCAGTATCCCCTTACTGATGTTCCCTCTTTGGTAAAGAGGAAACACCAGTAAGAAGCCTATGAAGTACACCGAGCCTAAATAAGCATGCTATGATATACAAGAGATGGCATCAAATTGAAACAAGACATATGCATAGTTTGGACTTTTGCTAAGATGCAGTATATTGGTAAGTTAGAATGCATGTTCTTGTGAATTTATTAATGAACCATGTAACTATTCAAGTTCAAAAGAAAATCCAAACTTTTGTTACGAATCGACTCATGCTTGTTTGTTCCTTCATTAGCAGGGATGGGAGATTAAGTTATTAGGCAGGGACATTGCTCACCAAAAATTCCTAAAGACTAGTAGGTTTCTGATCAATCTTTCAGACAGCTGAAACAAAAAAAAAAACTTATAAAATCTGTAATAAACATGCTCTGATTTTATCAAATTTACAAGTGATAACACATGTAAATTTCAAATAGGAAGGTCATAAATTGGAATTGTTAAAAACTAGAAGTGCACAACACACAATACTGAAATGATTATCATTCCATAGCTTCAAAGATTATGCCACTTATAAGTTGATTAGTGGTCTATCCCTGCTGCAAAGGTCTTAATGTTGATTGAGATCCAACTACCTGCTGTAAAGGTTTTAATGCTGATTGAGATCCAACGACCTGCTGCTCAGTAACCATACCATTAAATCCTACTCAGCAAACTGGTTAATTTTCATCATTAATATGAACTCTACAAAATATATAAAAAGAGAAATACTCATCCAAAATGTGTTAATAAGAAAGAAATGATCATAAAGGAATCATTCAAAGAGGCAGCTACTTTACGGGCCTTACAACCTTTGCATTGATTATAAATATTTATGGTTTGTATTTACAAAGATTAAACATATTTAAAAACAATAAAATGTAAAGCATAATTCATGAAAAGAATTCAAATAAATAATCTTTTATTTAGTTAGAGATATGATGTACATGTAATGTAATTTTTTATGTTTGTCAGCCATCTTTACAATGTTTGGAAAATATGTTTTCCAAAGGGTAAGTAGCAAACTCCTCAGGTAGGATTCAAAGATAGGTATAATGTTAAAATAAATGTTAAATCATGATATACACAATATTCATTCAAAGAGTTACTGTGACAAGGATTGCGTGTCTGTCAGATTACGTTATTGAGTTCACGCGTGTGTAAATTTTACAAATGATATTTGCAAATTAAAATTATGATAATTTGCACCATTTATGGGAGACTAATTTGTGCAACCCCTTTTTATTAAAAGATATGGATTAAAGATGAGACATCACTCAGTACCATAACATACAAAAATCTAGGCAAACATGTCAATCATTCTGGGTAACTGATACAAGATTATTTTTAACGAATATAATTTATTAAAAATGGCGACATGCAGAAGCTACAATGCCATAATTATAATGTATGACATCCAGCCCAGAGCCAACACAATGTTTCGACCAATATTACTGTGCGAGGGCAGGTGAGCCCAACAAACAATCACGTATTAAAATAAATATGGTACATTCAATCCCAGTAATACTGTAATATCTGGGGAACCTGAAAAGTCTTCAGAGATCTCAAAAGCAAGCGTCCAACATACAGCAACAACAGAGGGTAGCACAACTGCAATTTAAAACAACAACAAGAAACATTCTCTTTTCAGCATTTTTAAAATAAATTATGGGTACCCAATTTTCAGATTTGTAATATGACTTCAACTATAATTCAAGTCCAGAATTCCATCCATATTCATTCAATACAGAAATGATTAACTCACCAGCCTTTCCAAAAGCCATCTCCTCTCTGCTGTGTCTGAGCAGGAGCATAGTCCTGAGTAGGAGGAGAACCTTCCTGAGGATACCCAGGGGGAGGCGGAGGATATGCCTGCGGATACCCTGTTCACAGTAACACAAAACCAGTTCCTGTCAATACTTCTCCATATCACAACACTTTTCTCCAGATATTGTAAAAGAGTTTTGAAAATATAACGAATCCGGAGAGCTAATCACAGAGATCTAATAAATGAAGCTATTATACCCATCTAAATCCATATCTGATTTGACAAATTTCATAACTTTTCCAAAATCAGAACAGCCATTCGTTGCCATTGAATTGACTAAACATATCCAGCGATGTCTTATGACAAAACAAACAAAACGTTTATATGGTACCATATACATGGAGCCCAAGAAACGGTAAAACGGACAGAAGGAGATTAGAAAAGAAAACCTTGAGGCGGAGGAGCCATGATCTGGTTGTTATTTGAGCTCATAGTTGCACAACGTTGGAGAATGAGGTACAATCAATCTGCAATCTAACTCTACTCTGATTATCAAATGATAAATGTCTGGAACGATACGCGCTGTCGTTTGGGCTTCGTGTGCTTTGAATGAATGTGGAGCAATACGTTCCATGGTCTCTTATAGCAAACTCAATGCGCGTCAAAGAGTTACTGTGACAAGATTGATTACGTTATTGATTTTACGCGTGTGCCATATTGACGGCGACCATATGAAGCTTCGGCTTATACACCTGTGTATATATTTTTTTACTTAAACCGTGGGAAACCACCCGCCAGCCTTGCGAAACACAATTTGTATAGGAAAGCAATAAGCACCCTGCAGTGCGCTGCGGGGCACTTTCTGATTTGATTTCATTGTTCATCTAACTGTTGTTATGCCTTATGCCCCACCACAGTATTAATTGCTGCGTTGCAGGATGTTTATTGGAGAGCAATAAGCATTTTGCAGCCCAACCATTAATACTGGTCGCAGCATTAATTGCTACACTGCAGGGTGCTTTCGCGTCATAGAAATTCGAGTCTGGACTTCTGTTAGACAACAATCACCCCATTAATTATTTAAAAGATTTAATTGAAGAAACAAGATTTGGGAGGAAAAGTTCACAAACAAGATTTGGGAGGAAAAGTTCACGTGGGAGGTTAACAAATTTAGTTGCACCAACTACCTACCATCTCAGACAAGAGTTAGGCCAATTGATAAAATAAATTTAGTTGCACCAACTACCACATGGGACAAGAGTGCAGGCCAATGGAACCTTCTTATCCAAGATCACAGACCAAAATAATGAGGTTGTGACATTTATAACGTGATAAAAATTTAAATAATTTGTTTCTTTTTTATAAAAATAATATTAACTTTTAAATTATGTTTCTCGGATCCATATATCACATTAAATAGAGGTGATCTGAAAGCATAAAGACATTAAGCATATGCTTTTTAGAATGACTCACTTAAAAGATATGTTTCTTATCTAAATTACAGCTCTCAATCCTCTTAACCATGTATCCATGGTTACCACAACCCATGAGCGAAATCAATTGAAAAGTTGTACAATATTTTTCACTACTGCACTAAGATAATATGAACTACATACATGAAGTAGTGAGATAATATAAGATGTCAAATATTATGGAGAGGATGTGGATGAAATGTCCACACAGGTTTAATAGCAAGACAATATTATATCAAGTCCATTAGTATTAGGGGTTTGAATACTCTTAAAAACCTCAAAAACATATTTCATCCTATTAAAGCGTCACGTATATTTTTTTAATTTGACATAGTGATATAAATATTAGGGGTTATTTTATTTGGGTGAGCTAATAAATGGCATTCAAATAGTGGAATATATATATATATATATATATATATATTCTTCATGTATTTGAAGGTTATCCATAGAGACATGTTCTTGTATTACAAGGAAAATGACATTTTAACCTCACATAAAATTAATGTATATTAAAATATTTAATTTAAAATAATATATTTATAGTATTATAATTATGTTGATAATTTTTTATTAATTTTACTATATATATTTGTTTATATGAAAACATTATATACTACATTTTAATTTCAAATAATTTTTCAATAATATTATCATTATGCTTATGATTTTTTTTTAATAGTTTTAAACGAAAATATTCATATCATTACTTTAATCATACTATAATATTATTGATTGAAATCTAACTCCATAAATCTATCTTAAAAAATACGAAAGAATTTGATTATATCATTGGATCATATACATAAAAAAATTGAGAATTTTTGTCTTCCTTTCATACATAAACCTCTTCCCAATTAAATAAAATTACAAATATTCCAAAATAGAATACGTCTCGACCCAAGAAAAATCAATAACTTCTTGGATAACCAAAGTTAAATTTATATGGGAGTATCATTTAAATTATTTTAAGATTTCAAATAGGAAATGAAGAGAATCTGCTCTAATTTTCCACTAATTTTGTTCTTGTGTGTTGACTAAACTTGGAATACTTTAAGCATAAGAAGACATCTGCACATAATTTATCCAAACAATAAAAGTGTTGTTTTACCATATTTTCACTAGTGGAAAATGAGAGATTAGTGACCCAAAAAATGACCAAAAGCAGCATATCAATGACCACTTTTAGTTTGGCAATCGCTGGTGGCTAATTTACAGTCTTTTATTACGCGCCCAAAATTGGTCATTTTATTTTGGTCATTTATAGCTTGTCATTTGGTCATTAATTTGGTCATATACTTGGTCATTAATTTCGTCAATATTTGAATCAACGACCAAATATATGACCACATTTATGACCAAATTAATAACCACATGACAAACTAGAATATGACCACATTTGGTCGCGTAATAGACCGTAAATTAGCCACCAAAAGTGCTTTTTGGTCATTAATATGCAATTTTTGGTCATTTATATCTCATTGTTTGGTCAAGTATCTCTCAATTTTTTGTCATTTTATATGCAAATTTTGGTCATTAATCTCATTTATTGGTCACTAATTTAGCCATCTTATGTGTAGTTATTATATTTTAGTAGTTTAAATGGTGTCCATTATTAATCAACATAAATTTTTAATATGATATTATGTTTAAAATTTTTTAAAAACCATACATTAATTATCATCATATAATACACGTGTGAATTAATCAATGTCATATTAATTAGTTAATTACAACACTTATAAATAATACAAAATACAACAATATAAGTTTTAAATCGCGCAAATTATATTATATGAAATGTAAGTATTACAATAAATATGAGTTTTCTCAAAAACTATCTCCATATAAATTTACATGAAAAACATCTAGTACATTGATGACTTTTCAAACTATTACAATGACTAAACCATCCCACTTGTACTTGGCTACTAAGCCATACTTAGATCCCGCAACAGCTTCAATTAACCCATACTTAGCAGCTTGAAAGCCTCGGCAGCAGACTCTTCATACTCAATGGCAAAGCCTCAACAACAGGCTCTTCATAATCAATGGCCCACTTAGTTAATTTCATTCCTGCAAAATCCAGTAAAAAAAACAATGAACTGTAAAATACAGAAACAATGAAGAAAATTATTTATAATGTTCAATATCTTAGCCTCCAATTGCTTTTCCTTTTTCTATACAAAACACTTGAATTGAGCGATTAGACATTTATTTCCAAGTTTCTATTCATACTCATGTACTTAGAAAGATTCTAATGTTTTACCTCGAGTTTAAAGACACTCCCTATGGTATTCTGGGAGATACTCTCAATAAGAAGGAAATGTACAATAGAAGGGAAACTTTCTGAACTGTCTGGCTGGTCCCTGAGCCTGCCAACAACCCATGCCCTAACAACTGTCATATGGAAGCCAAATATGGCGTGTTATGTAATAGGGTTAAGCTTCACATGCAATTAACAAGAACGTTGAATCATATAACAATGGGGAAATGCCATGTTTTATCATATCCCAACACACTTGTAAGAAGAAATCATGCCCATAGATATAAACCAATGAGAAAGGCCAACCAAATTCAAGGTCAGTGCCCCTGTTTTGTCACTACAAATTTTTGTAGCAGAACCCATAATCTCACATTCTAACAAACTTCATACCTAGAATGGGGTGAATTTTTAGATGTTGAAAGATCAATCACCCATCCATGCATAGTAATAAATTATTGTAAATCAGATACTAACCAAAGCCTTGTCTGCTATCATCTTCTTCATTGAATAAGCTAAACTGTCAATAAAATGACAAGAAAACATATTAAGAAGCAAGACACCACTCTCAAATAAATCATAGACAATCACTAGATATTAATTTGAATAAGCTAAATCTAGAAAAACCTCTACAATTAATCGTACGTCAAGGTGACTGCCAATGGAAGTCCTTCTGGAACTGCAACAATGACAATGGAAACCTACAAACAAATATTTCCATTAGTATTTCTCTTATGTACATTTTCATATAATCATTGGACATGACACTACTCAACATTTTTGTAAACAATGACAGCTGATTTTATACAAACTATCCATTCAAGCATAATACTAACAAGATACTGAAAGTAGGACATGGTGACCTACCGCAATCGAGAAGATGTTAAAAATTATGTTAACTGAGTCTCCAACCTTGGTCTTTCCTGCTTGAAACATGGGTTTCCCATTGGATTCTTGTGTATTTCCTGTAAAAATATCATAAACCAGAACACAAGCTACAGTCAATACAAAGTGGCAATACAAAACAAAAATAATTTAGATAAAACATTGAAAGGTAGTACAGTATCACTTACCTAATCAAGAGGATGCCAATCAAGCTTAATGCCAATCAAGTATGCCAATCTGATGTTGTTGTTGCTTTATATGTTTAAAATTTTGAAAAAAAATGGATATATTTTGTATTTTTTGATGTTTTCCGCGGTTTGCCGATGTTGCCGAAAAATTGTTTTCGGGCCGATGCCGATGTTTACTTCATTGTTTGAAACTTACAAGGACATCAGACAATGTAAATGCATATAAAAATCCACAAACAAAAGAATATGCAAGAGTAATACAAAGGGTTTGTGCATATCCACTTACGCAGTGGAATATTTCTTCATGACATTCAAATGAACCTTATCTGAAGCAGCTGCCATAGCTTGAGCTATCATGGCCTCTCTGCAAGCAAGACAGATGTTCAAATCATGCTGCATTCTTCTCAATGAGATACTTCATTGGGATAAGGACAAGCTGACCTTGATATTTTTGAATGCCCAGACATAATTGCTAAATTTTTGTTTGAACGCTTCAATTCAGCTTGGACCCTGCAAACATGTCCACAATGTTTCCATTCATATCAGAACAGACCATAGCCCCAAAACAGGAACATAAATTGTATCCAATCATGCAAATTTTCAACCTAGTTCTATTACAAACCTTGCTACAGCTCTAGCAACACCTTTATTTATTTCCTCATGGCACACTTTATAGAGATCTTCCACTTTCTCACGGGCTTTTAGTAATCCCTGCTCAGCAAGAGTTAGCCTCTCCTCATCATACTCAGCAGCTGCTTCATAGATTATCTTCTCAGCTATCTCTTGCCTCTCTAAATCCAACGTAGTGTATACCTATACACATACATAATGGATTACTAAAATGATGATTGCATTCTTCAATTTCTTCCAAAGCAACAAAAGGGTCAATTAAAAATCAATTTTGTCACATGCATCTAGAATTTACAACCAAGGTTCAACATTTGGCATATGTTACATTAAGCAATAAGACATGAGATTACTAATTTAATTCGCTTTTTAAATTGTAAAAAAATGACTGCAAAAACATAAACCCCAATGTGTCACCTCAAAAAGAATAGAAGATAACAGTACTCTGACAAAAGATCACATCCACAAGCATACACAAACAAGTTTTGTGAATACACCAAAAGGGGAGCAGAAAGCACTAGTGGTAAAATATATAAAGAAAAATGTGGTAAACAATCAACCCAACTCATAAACATCTTGCTAATATAAGAGAAGTGGTTATTGCTTGATAACTTTGTTAGCCGTGCCATACTTAACTCTTTCTTCAAACTCACTTTAAACTGAGATTCATAATCGGTAATCCCCATATACCAAAAAATACTATTCTAACTGGAAGGAAAGAAAGCTCTTGGAATTCAACAACAATCACATTCGCCAAGATCGTTACAAGATGGACTTGCATTTCAGGCAACAAACTACTCCAGCAAGCACATAACAAAGTAGAACATGGTATTTATGTTGTACAGCAAAGGCATGTACATTGCTCCCATTGTGAATGTTGGAGATCCAAGCCTCAAGCACATAGCTAGTAGTAAATGCCTAGAATCCACTTGTTGAACCAAAAGTTATTCCACACTATAATTCATCCCAAAAAAAACCATTTTGAACAAATTCCATGTAGTACACCACAACACAACAACCATTACTGTCCCAACTTTCCTTAAGAGACCCAACCTAATAAATAATAACATGTTAGCCACAGAGTAATTACACTCAGCAATCCACTCAAGTTATATTGCTATACACAGCCATCAAAAATATGATATACTAGTAATGTTGGTAAAACAAACCTGGATTGTTGGTTATATATGGCTTAAATAGTCGTTCTAGCCTTTATATATAATTAATGATCAGCAATTCTAACTTCTTAGATTCCTGAGGCCTTTAGACTCATCTCATAGCTATTACAATTGATTTTAGCTTGTGGCTTAGAAAGGTTTATGGGCATTATGTAATTAAGTTTCTTTAACACAATAACACATATTTCTTAGTCATCCGCAAGATGTAGAACAGTTGGTGGCGGGGTATGGTTAAGACGCCCCCTAAGCTGGAAGGTCACCGGTTCTAATCCTGTCGGATACCAAAAATGCAACCATGTTAAGGGTCGGTGCGGTCCAGGCCGGGTGGGATCCCCGGGTGATTTTGACGGCTTAGATGCCCCTTGTTCGTGGCCACTCAGCCAATGGCAACCCTGCTAGTCAGGGGGGTTCCACCACTTTGCCAACAACAAAAAAAACACACATATTTCTTAGTCCAAATCAGACAATATAAAAATCATAAACAACAACACAGTGCAGATACTGAGAATTTTACACACAAAATATTGCAAACATAATTTTGATTTCAGAGCTTCTGCTACAACAAATCACAATGTTTACAATTATCTCTCCCTCCAAATAGTACAGATACATAAAAATACACCACTTCAGCTAATGGACAAGAATCTCAATAGATGTAGAAGTTGGAAGGCCAAAGGTCTTAATCATTTGACTTACTTCCGCACAAGTTCATTGCAGGTTTTTCTCATATTCTGCAGAGCATTAGTGTTGGCTTCTTGTTCCAAATCTCTAACTTCCATAAGAATATATTGCAAGTTGTATCCCTCACAACATTAGGTTGTAGATCTTCTAATTCCTGCAACATGAGTCTTTATCTCCATAGCTTGGTTTTAGGCCTTCTCTTTTTGCAACTTATGATTGTGAGTCTCCAACCACTCCCAAAGTTTTGCCGTACCTGTTACTGCTCAAATTTTCACCTGAGATGTAAAGTCCCCACCAAGTGAAACCCCAACAGGAACTCAGAAATGCTACCACTGTCACCTTGGCAATAATTTCCCTCAGTTTAGGATGGTTTGTCACCAACACAAGGGGGCCTTCCCTAAGAAATCTTAGTCCAAATGAAAAGAGAGGAAGGTAGAAGACTTGAGAAATTAGTACAACTATATTTCTTAAGTGACATATTGCAGATTTGTAATGCAGATTTTAAGTCTAGTATAAGATGCAAAAAGAGGTAAGTTCCCTAGACTTAGAGATCAATTTGAATTATTATAGTAAAATGTGATTTCCAGATCTGTTAAACAGAAATAAAAATCGGTTTTTTTATGTTTTAAATGGTGGTTGAAAGCAAGACTAGTGCCTAGGAAA
>LPNX010530587.1:26916-55789 GCA_001517045.1 Pseudotsuga menziesii
CCAAATTTGGTCATTTATCTTGGTCATTTTTAGTTGGTTTTTATTCCGTAACCAAAAGTGGTCATTTATCTTGGTCTTTTTTAGTTATCTCACTTAAATTTATCAATTTTGGTCATTTATCCCTTGAAAAAAACTGTGGTGACCAAAAATTTTGGTCTCCTGGTCGCTAATCTCTCATTTTCCACTAGTGTTTATTATGCAGGTATTAAAAATAGCATACAAATACCTTTAAAAAAAAGAATAGAAAACATTTATTAAGATTATTAAAAATATTTATGGAGTTTAATTTGTTAATCCTATAGAATACATGAGCTCTCTATGGCTATACTTATAGCTACATGGTATAAAATTGGTAGATTAGCAAGATTTGGTGTGAAACATGTGCAACTCTCATCTTTTCTAAGCATTGCACTTACTATTACTATCATTATTTTATGTTCTTTGTTACAATGATCTCTTAAGCGGGTTTACTTTTACATGTTTCTCCTTCCACATTACTATTTCATTGGGTCTTCCACTATCCAACCCTACAAATGAATTAAAGTCTCCCTTGCAATCCTCTTAGGATCATTACTAGCATTATACTATATTTTGTTTATCTTCTTGCTTGCTTATACTAAGATGCATTAGGGCTCTTGTTGTTACAACTTTACAATATGATATAAATGGGGTGTTAAAAATGGGTAGATAAAATATATACCTACAATATCTAGTGAAATTAGGGGTTTTGTTAATAGGAAAGGCATATTGTGAGGGGGGTTCAACAATACAATTTAGAAAGTATTTTCCAATATTTAGTGAAATTAGGGATATTCTTTAACATCCTACGAATGGACGTGCTATGTAACAATTTCACTAAGTGCACCTATAATACCCTAGTTTTGACCCCAATTGCATTAAATTATATATGATGTAAATAGCATTATTAAATCATGGTGTGGAGCTCAAGGCAAAGGCCCCACCATGGATTTAGTGTTTATGTTTGGGAAATTAAAATTGATGCTAATGGTTATCATGCTAGCCGATGGCACAATATAATTTTGGACATCATGTAAATATGCAATTAATAAAAATACCCACAACTAGTTATGTCAATGCAACATTAAAACAGACGAGGGCATGATTTCACAAGGAATAGGGGGGGGGGTGGGGAATTCAAACCCTTGAGCCAATAGGTTAAAAATCCAAATGTCAAAGGGAAATCCCATGAAGCTGTCAACAACCCATTTTGTCTTTTGTGCCTAGTCATTTAGAAATTGGTTGAGGAAGTTAATGCATGAGGATGGGAAGAGTATGCTAGTAAAATTCGAATTTGAGAAGCCATCAGTTTTTGAAAATCGTGCTTTGACTTATTGGGCAATTAAATGCCCAGAAATGTTGCCCCATCCCATTATGCATTCACATCCTCCTCTTCCTCATGTGTTTTGGAGCTCCTGGGTGTTTTCCTCATGTTTGGAGCAGTTTCCTTCTTTTTCCCAATGGCTGGGAATTCATTTTTGTAATGCTTAGTGGTTGAGCTCTCTCCTTGACATTTTTCTATTGTTTCCTCATTTACACGCTTGAGGAAATTTGTTTTTGGGTGTTGAACAATCGAAGGGAGAATAGATCCACGAATTGGGGGTTTTAAGAGGTCTTTTTTACTTCCTCATGCAGCTAGAGCTTGTTGTGTGATTTTCCCTCGTGTATTTTGCATTTCCTTATCTTTCCATGGTTGGGAAAATCCGTTTTCGTGTTGCTTAGTGATTAGCCAGTAGAGATTCACATTTTGAGTGTTCAGGGAGGTCGTTTATGCCCCTGTAATTCCCAGGAACGTTTGCTGAAATCATTTTTGGTTCCCAGGGTGTTTTCCCCATTTCACCAATCTAGTTTTGGTTGAAGAACGTTTTTCCTTCATGCCCAACAATTGTATTTTGCTCTGAAGTGCATCCTTGTGTTGCATTGGCTGAGTAAGTCCAAGAAATCCATATGTTAGATGGTTTGACTATGTTTGGATGTGAAGGCTGGCTTGGTTGAGTAAGTCCAAGGAACCCATCTATTAATTGGCCTAAATGTGTGTGGATGTGATTGTTGGCTTGGTTGAGTAAGTCCATGGAACCCACATTTTATTGGCTTAATGCCTTAGTCGCTTATGAAACCCAATTGTTTATTGGCTTGGCTAGACAGTCTATGAAGCCCAATTGTGTGTTGGCTTTACTGTGGGTGTATGGTTTTACTGTGTGTAATCCTGTTGTTCCCTAGTTCCTCGTGGAAATCATGCCCGGATCGGGGGTGGTAGTGGTGCCGAGAGATTGATGAGCACACTGGCCTATGGTTGGGTGGAACGTTGCAGCGACATAGCTAGTTGCAAGGAAGCTTATTCTCAAGATAAGTTATTTCTTGTGTGCTTAACCTCTACAATGTATTTTTTTAATGAGTAATTTTGAACATGATGAATGTGTTGAATGATATTTGCTTCTACTGTGTATTTGCATGTATTACGCATCTGTGTATAATTTTATGTTCAATGCATTTTATTGTTATGTTCATGGGGTTAGATTTCCCATTTGATAGCAACAATAGTGTAGATCGTATCCTCTCCATTCTCCCCATGAGACAATCGTTGTGGTGAAAGAAAAGTACATGTTTTGACAAGCTGTCAACACATGATTTTTCCAAATCCAGGTAAGTAAATTATAAATTCATGAGAATGTTATGCAGCTAACAATGGTGTTCCTGAACACATTTTGTAGAGTCATAGTGTAGATTGGAAAGTTGGTCTCTACCTGACTAAGAAGATCAACGCCAACAAGATTAACAACATGGATGATACATAGGATCCCTATGGAGACGGGGAAGATGTTATGGCAAAAAGCCAATATATCCACAAGAGAAGATAGAGACACTCCAATGCTAGAGATGTGGAGGAACCCATCTACACAGAAGTTGTCCACATAGGGAAGGGTATGTAAGGCCATCTTACAATATCCAAGAAGCTAAAATAGAATTTGATGAGGGGTGAAACCAAGATATTTCCCCAGATGTTGCATCTACCATAAGGAGCCTGGGGGTGGAGTTGCAAAGTGGAACATAAAAGGGTGATCAAGGCTCTGGAAGAGAAAATTCAGTTGACTGCGGCCGTGCTACAGAGTTTGACAGACCTCCAAAGGAAGATAAACTCTGGGTAGCAAACAACAAATGCTAGGGGGAGTAGGAGAAATTTCCACAAGAAGAATGTGAATCTTGACCCAAGGAAGAAAGGTTTCAAATGTCCACACCTCCTAAATCAGCAAAGGTAGACAACACAAGTTGTGATTAAGCCAACCAGAGTGATGAGGGAAAGGTAAAGGAACCCACTCAAGTGTTGGGGATGTGGAGGAGACCATTTGATTAAGTACTATCCAAATCGAAGTGGGAATGAAAGTCAAGTCCACAACACCCAAGAAGCTGAAACTGTGGGTCAGGAAGCAAGGAGAATTCCTAAAATTTGTGCAGTGTCAGAAGACCACCAGGCAGATCATCAATAGACTATGGTGGAAGTTGAGGGTAAGATTGTTGAGCAGATTGCTTCTGTTTTGATTGAACCTAGATCCACTCACAACTATATTACCCCTAGACTTGTTGAGATGTGCACCTTGAAGAAGTCAAAGCATAGAAGATCATGGTTAGTCCAACTAGCCACTAGAACCAAGAGGAAAGTCAGTGAGGTGGTAAAGAAATGTCCATTGGTCATGGATGGGTTAGTCACCTGTGTAGATATGAATGTTCTGCCACTAAGATCCTATGATGTCCTCATTGGAATGGATTGGTTGGAAGCACATAGAGAAAAGCTTGATTGTTACAACAAGAATTTTAAGTGCTTGGATGAAGAATGAAACCTAAAGGTTGTGAAAGGCATTCCAAAAGTGATCTCCAGTAGGCATATTGCAGCAATGCAGCTGAAGAAGTTATGTGGGAAAGGTTGCAGGGTGTATGCAACTCATGTTTTGGAGGCAACAGATAATGAAACCCCTAGGTTGGAGGAATTTCATGTGTTGCAAGAATTCAAGGAGGTTTTTCTAGATGAAGTTCCAGGGTTTCCTCTCAAAAGGGACATTGATTTCACAATTGAACGTGTGCCAAGATTAGCACCAATGTCCAGGACACCCTACAGGATGAGTACACTATAAATGCTAGAGCTGAAAATTCAACTGCAAGAGTTGTTGGAGAAGAAGTATATCATACCAAGTGTGTCTCTTTGGGGAGCACCAGTTCTAATTATGAAAAAAAAGATGATACACTCTGGTTGTGTATTGGTTACAGACAGTTGAACAAAGTCCCTGAGAAGAACAAATATACTTTACCTAGGATTGATGATCTCTTTGATCAAATGAGAGGAGCAAAGGTATTTTCTAAGATTTACTTGGGATCTAGTTACCATCAGGTAAGAATCAAGGATGAAGATATTCATAAGACAACATTCAGAACAAGGTATGGACCTTATGAGTTTGTAGTGGTACCATTTGGTCTCACCAGTGCACCAGCTACATTTATGTTCCTTATCAATAGTGTCTTCAGTAGGTACTTGGGCATGTTTGTTCTTGTTTTCCTTGGTGATATTCTTACTTGTTCTAAGAATGAGGAATAACATGTGGAACAGTTGAGGCTGATTTTGAAATTTCCCAGGGAGCATTAGTCGTATGCAACATTAAGAAAATATGACTTCTATAGGAATAAAATTCATTATTTGGGTCACATTATCTCAGATAAAGGAATATATATAGACCCTATAAGGGTTGAGGCGATTATGAGTTGGCATGCTCCAAGAAAGGTTACAGATGAAGACCTTCAATGGGACTTCCAGGATATTACAGGAAGTTCACTTAAGGATATTCTACAGGTAAAGTTGAGTATATGTATGGGTTGAGGAGGTTTACATGCGAACCCGTAGTTCCATGAGGAGGTTACCCTCGTGCGTATATACATACATATCAGAACTTCCTGAGAACGATAGGAAGAATGAAATGAACAGAGCAGTATCGTTGTACCCAATGAAACCAAGGAATAAATCGGCCATGTGCTATGAGAAGGATCTCATGATTGAAAACTAACCTCTGAACATAACGGATTTTAAATTTCAGATTGCAAATTTTTGTTGTTGATTTCTATTGACTATTTTGCTGATCTAAAATGGTGTCCAGATGACATGTTGTGTGTGGATGTCTAGGTTTTGGGTAGCATGTGTAAGTAGGGGATACGTAGTCCCACTTGCAAAATCCAAACAATATGAGGATGACCTCATGCTTGCAAAAATATTATTTTTCTGTGGGAAGCAAAATTGTGAATTTAGATTTTTATTTAACTATCAATGTTATTGATTGTTTGATATTTGGAAAATCATGTATGCATGAAATAGATTTGAAAATCTATGATTGAAATTTTTATGATGACATCTCATGTGAGGATACATATATCCTTTGATGGATGTACTTGGGGTACATAGCTTCTCGGGAGGATATGTTTGGATGTATGGATCCTCAGAAGGATGTACTTGGGTACATAGCTTCTTCCCCCGGCCAGCTAGGCACTCATATGCATCAATGGGGACGCCCATGGTGTAAGACATCCAGTTAGACTTATTTCCGCACTCATTCACGTCGTAAAGGGGACTGTCACGAGAGTGGGGGCTCCGTGAAGAGAATAACCCCTAGGTATTATGGTGTCTGGTGTCACGTAACCCAATTTCAATAACATTTTATGTTTAAGAAAAAATTATATTTTACTTTTATTGTAAAGTTTGTGACTATTGACCAAGTGGGGACAAGGATGATTATAATTAATTATGTTGAATATTTTATTATTTAATAAATAAAAGACAAGAGAAATAGTCTAAGGCAGCTCTTGAATGAGTGTCCACTGACCCACTACGAGGAATAGACTAGGGTGAGAGCAAACTGACACATGGCAGCATCCTCAACCACTTCTAGTTGTTGCAAGGGGCAACTTCCCTAATGTTGTGGTCATGTTCCCCAAGAAAGTGGAATAGAGCAGGTGGCCCATTAATTGAAAAAACTGACCAAAAGACCTAGGCATGCATATATCTATCCATCGAATTCAGCAGGAGGGATGTTCATTATTTACCTTGTGAAATTTTTGAAGTTGGAAAAGAAGCACAAGAGATTCGATGAGGGGAAAGTTAGAAGTGGTTTGAGTGTTAAGACTATTTTTAGAACTAGTGCAACTTGACAGCTGAGTTCTCTACTATTGAGGACATAAGTACTGATGTTAAGTACTTATGTTGAGTTGCAGGGGTATTTAATCCCATTTCTTCACACAGTGCTTCCATCCTGGTGGATCAGTGGACAGGCTCAAGGGTCCTAAGACAAGCAGTTGAGCTATCTTCAGGAAAAGGTTGGGCGGAACGGGCTCCTAATTGGGTTGTTTGTCTCTTCTACAAGTTATCAGGTTATGTTGTACTATTTTAATTAATCTGTTTAAGCTAATCACTGGAATGATACAGTCATGTTTATATTTCTTATTAATGCTTAGATACTATGAATCTGCTAGTAAAATGCATAAGTATGCATTTAATTAGGAAAGCTTACTTATATATGATTATTTGAATAAATGAACCTAGAATTAGAAATGATTGAATGATGAGTAAAACTTCCTTTCTGCATTTTCCACTCATCTTACGATGAAGTACTCTAGTACATAAGGTTGTTTAGCTATAGATAGGAATGATTATACATGGCTAAAATGATTTGAATATGCTTTAACATTGGAAGCTTTTACTGTCATTTTAGCTATATATCATAAGAAATCATATATAGAAATTATTCTTTCTTACAAAACCTCTGAGAACATATTACATAGAATCTAATATAGCAAGATCTTATCACATAATCATTAAAGTGTGGGAAGTATAATACATTAATAATTACAGTATTAACAAACAAATTTAAAAACCCTTGAACAGTATTAATTATACCCTAAATCGACATTACAAGAGACGTAGCTCATTTATAAAACCATAAGGGTTACCAGTAAGTATGGCCATACGACCTCCTTCACCAAATCAAAGCAAAACAACAAGTTGACCACAAGAAAATGTAAACATTGTAACAACATCCTGTTGTAACTTTTGATGCCAAACACACCAACGATGAAGGGTACCTCAGGGTTGGGACCGAGGCTTACCTGAAACCTGTCACGCTCATACCCTTCAGCTTCAAAGGAATCGGCTTCAACTTCCGACACAATTTTTCCAAGTATTTTTTCCACCTATCATCAAACGAACAAACAATTTTGAATTGTTAGTTGTAGCTGGTGTAGATATTGATAAGTAAAAGAAATAAAAATTTTGGTAGTCTTCGATACAAGTTACCAGTGTAATCGTTAAGCTCATAGTCGTGGCAAATAACCAAAGTTTCAATCTTGTTAATGCCTCGGGAAAACAAAAGTGACCACTGTGTAAACATTGAACTAAAGGAACGGATTAAGGCAAGGAACCAGAGTTCTAAACCTGCTAACGCCATGACCGAGGTCAAGAAATCATTAATGTCGAAGACCACAGCTTTAAACCTGCTAATTCCTCGGCCAAGCTTTAAGAAAACAACAATGGTGAGAAGCCAAAGCTTACAACCCGTTAACACCACGGCCAAGTCAAAGGTGACCTCTGTTGCAGAGACCTAAGAAGGCCGAGGGTCCGTCAGCACCAGTGCTCTTCCAAAACAATAAACAACAAATGAAACTGAGCAGTGTTAGGGAAAACGTTAAATGTTTTTTGCATAGGGTTTAACACCAAAACCCTTCCTCAAATGAGCAGTCCCCACATGGATTCCACTAACCCTTGAATTTTTTCTGCGTTTGATATAGTTTGAACCTGTGTAATACCATTACATTGTTAAAAATAAGATATTTTTCAGAGTTTAAACCTAGGTTAGTTTATATAATATGCATTGAATATATGTCTAGGTAGGGTATTATGCAACAAATACATGTTTAGGATTCGTTTTGTCTATATTTATAGTTAATCTATAATTACTAATTCATTAATGATAATTCTTAGGTTAGGAAAGTTCTAAGAATTAACATGGATAAATTCCATAGTTATAAATCATATGGAAAGTATTAGGGTTTCCAGTACCTTAAACAACTAAAACATATTGATAATTATATCCCATCAAACATATAATTTAATTGTTAAAACAGATAATCACACTATCAACTCCAATCTGCTACCTAGGTAGAATGGTCTTGGTTATAGTCCTAGGAGTTTTTCTTACACTTCAATAATTTAGACAATAAATAGAGTTTAAGTATTTTCTTTCCTAACTTACTCATTTTGGTCTTCCGAGCTTTAAATTTTTACATCGTGACCTAGAAGTAAATTTTTACCCATAAGTCTTGTACAAGCATCGGATATGCGTTAACTTTGAGAAAATCTAAGTAAGTCTTGAGCTAACCTCAAGCCCCCTTCAGTAAGAAAATAAAACAACCATCAAAATCATACATGTTCTTACAAATAAGTCAATAATTTGAATTTGATAATTTGAAACTCCTTAACTCTGTTAAACTTTTATTCAGAACTGAAAATCAATCTAGTTTGAATACGGTTAGTAACATTTGTTTGACAAGATTAGTAAGTAAACTTTCTATAGCCTTTTAGTTACTCTTAATAAAAAAGAATTAACTCCTAAGTTTCTCTTGATGTCTTGTATAATAATCTGCTTGTTAAATAAACTAAAGTTAGTTATTAAACTAGCACCCTGGCTATGATCTACCATTAAATGTCCTATAGAAAAATTTTAAATTTTTGTGAATTTTGGGGTGTTACATATGGTATTAGAGCACATGTTCAGACACTAGGCCTGAAGTCGCTCAGTGCACGTAAAGAAAAAGTAAATAGAAAGTATGGATATTGACTTATGATTTTAAATGTTGTTGTATAGAATATTTTTGAATTAGATTGCATGTATGGAAGGACTCAAAGAATATGCTGAAGAAAGGTCCCCGTTAAATGAACAAAATAATTTTGGTAAAGAACCTGGTAAAGAAGATATAACTAATAACTCATCTGAATTACTGCAAACAGTTAAGGATCTAAAAACTAAAATGGAGACTGTTAAAAAAGAAAACGAAAGAATATTAAGAGCTCAAGAGGAGATGAATCAAATACTAATGGAAAAGTTTTATAATGAAGAAAAGGATAAACAGATAAAATCTGACACTACGTCCTATCAACATAAGGGTAAAAGGTCGAAATACTTTAAATTGAAAACAATTCTTCTTCTGAAATTAACGGTAAATCATACAGAAAGAAACACCAGTATTCTAGTGACAGTAGCGAGAGTAATTATCACTCTAGAAAGAATAAGTACAAGCCCTATGAGGAGATTTCTGGGGAGTTTTAAAACATTAAACCACCAAATTTTAATGGTGAAACAGAAAAAGGAGAGGAATCCTAAGCATAGTTGTCCGGAATGAAAAAGTACTTTCATATTTATAATTATTCAAATCAGTTAAAATTGAGGATGGAAATATATAACTTAAATGGAAAAGCCAACATTTGGTGGCAGGACATAGAATGAGTTAGGGGCATAAAAGAGAAGAATATAAACTGGAGCACTTTTAAAAAGTACTTTAAAAAGAAATTTCTGTCGGAGCAATATTACGAGGAGCGAGCTAAAGAATTTTATCACCTAAGGTTGGGAACCATGCGTATGAAAGAGTTAAATAGTAAATTTCTAAGCTTACGGTGTTATGTGCCCGATTGTTGATGGAAAAACCAAGGTACAATGGTTTCTGAATTGTTTACCTTATCATTTTAAGGACATAATTGAGTATGATAATCCCAAGACCTTTGAAGAGGCCATGCGAAAAGAAAATTTCTGCTATGAGCAGAACCAGAAAAGGGAGAACATGCCAAACTGGAAAACAAAAAGGTCTAATAATTTTGAGCAAAGGAAGAAAGGTTTCACACCTAACCATAATTTTGGGCATGATAACACACGCAATTTTACTAACAAAAAATTTCAAGGAAATAATTTAAAAAGTAACTCACATCAAAACCCTATTGTCACAAGCAATAAAGAAATTACAAATAATCACAGCAACTATGTTAAACATAACGAACGTAAGGAACAAGTAAAATGTTGGAAATAATGCCAGGGACCTCACTATGCATTAGGTTGTCCTAACAGAAATAAGACCGTCAACAACATTCATGCTATGCAAGAAGAAACAACAATTGGTGATTTAGCAAGAGGGATGCCCAAAATCAATGCAACACCTCGGTTTTGACCCCATTTGCATTAAATGTATATGATGTATATATTGTAATTAATCGTAGTGTGGAGATGCAACAAAAAGGCCCACCATGGATTATTGTTTTTATGTCCCATCGATTAAACTCATTGCCGATGGTATTTTGTGCCAGCTGACACATTATAATTTTGAACATCACGTAAATATGCAATTTTAATTAAAAACGCACAACCAGCTATGTCAAAGCAACAAATAATGAGATGGGGGCATGATTTCCTAAGGATAAGTCGGGGGGGGAGGGGATATTCAAACCTTTGGGGCCAATGGGGAAAATCCAAATGTCAAGGGGGAACCCATCAAAACTGTCAACTACCTTTCTTGTCTCATTCACCCAATCATTTATTACTGCCAGAAATTGGTTGGGTTGGTTATTGCATGTGATGGGAAAGGTATGATAGCCCAAATTTGAATTGGAGAAGCCATCAGTTTTTGGGAAACGCGTTTTGACTCCTTGGGCAAGAAAAAACCCAAAAAAGTAGGCCATTCTAACATGCTTTCACGTTGGCATGTTTTCCTCACCCATTTTTCCTTCACATCAGCTCTCTAAGGCATCCAGAACTTGTTGTGTGTAAAATCATTCACGTTTTTTGTCTTCCCCACGATTTTGGAGCTCTTGGAATTCACCATTCACGTTCTCTATTGTGTTCTTCATTTTTCCCAAGGATGGGAAGTGTTTTTGTTAACTTTCAGTGGTTGGGATCACTCCTGAGCGTTTTGGTGTTGTTTCCACCTCTCCATAGTTGGGGATTTTTGTGTTCAGAGTTGTAAAGACAATGAGGTAAATAGATCCATGAATTTGGGTGTCGATTGAGTTCGTTGTGGCCAATTTAGGGCCATAAACGAATCTAGAATTCGAATTGCTGCTAAGGGGGTTGTTTTACCCATTTGCAAATTCATTTTTGGCTCCCAAGTCGATTTTTCATCAATCCCAGATCTGGAAAGGGTTGTGTATGCCTCTATTGTTTTAGTTGAACTTTTTTTGGAGATGAAAGGGGGTCTGAGCCTAGTTGATAAACCTAGTATGTGTAGGAGCCTCACAGACAAAGCTAAAGGGATGAATTTCTTCTCTACACCCCCTAAACAGCACTGGAAAGGAAGGCATGGCCTGAGGGACTACATAACAGAGAAGGGGATGCTTCCTTGTGTTGGGTGTGTGTGGATGTATTAGAAGTCAAGCTAGTTCTGGTGCAAGTGTCCATAGATCTTGGATTGAGCTCACTAGCTTAGAAACCAACCTTTCAAGCTCCCTGTTAGCCTGATAACCCCAACTGTGTTGGCTTGGATGAGTTTTGTGTATCCTTAGCTACATGTGAGCATATTGGTTTCCCCTTATTCCTTGAGGAATCATGCCCATCTCGGGGGTGGTAGTGTTTTTGAGTGATTGATGAGCACACTGGCCTATGTTTGGGTGGAACATTGCAGCGACGTAACTGGTTGCGGGGCAAGCTTCTTCTAAGATAAGTATTCTTGTGTTTAAATATTTGCAACTGTGTTTGTTTTATAAATCCATATGAACATGTTAAATGTTGTGAATGAATGAAATTGCTTCCGTTGTTTGATAATCAATTATGAATCTGTGCATGCTTTTATTTCATTGAATTTTGTTTTACGTTCATGGGGCTAGATATCCCGGATTGTTAGCATTATATTCGCGTCCTCTCGCCGGTAGAAGGGTGGGGACGTGACATTCAATGCAGCACTGGAAAACAAACGGGCTGAATATCAGACTTTCATGGTAGAAGTAGAAGGTATGTTGAACCATAAACCCATTCTATTTTAACTAACCCAGGGGCTAGCCTGAGTTATGTCTCTCCCAGTTTAGTAGAGAAAATTAAACTGCCAATAAAGAAATTTGCAAAGTCATGGCTGGTTCAATTAGCTACAGGAGAAAAAAAGGAAAGTAATTGATTATGTGAAAGATTGTACATTATTTATGAATCAGTTTGAAACTTCTGTAAAGTTGAATGTACTTCTGTTAGGCTCCTATGATGTATTAATTCGAATGGATTGGTTGGAACAATATCGAGTAGTGTTAAACTGTTTTGATAAAACTTTTACATGTTTAAATAATGAAGGAGAAATGGTAACAATAAAAGGAACCCCTAGGAAAACAACAATCAGACATATTTCTGCCTTACAACTAAAAAGGGTTGTTCAGAAGGGATGTAAAGTTTTTTCTGTAATCATAACTAATGAAGAACACATTAATAAAGAAGACAAACTAAAATTAAAAGATATACCAATTCTAAGAGGATATTCGGATGTATTTATGGAGGAAATTCTGGGATTTCCTGCAAAAAGGGAGCTGGACTTCACTATTGAACTAGTACTTGGAGCGGTACCTAACTCAAAAGCTCCTTACCGAATGAACATCTTGGAAATTAATGAACTAAAATCGCAATTAAAAGAACTGATAGATAAAAAGTATATAAGACCAAGTGTGTCTCATTGGGGAGCACTGGTCATTTTTGTTAAAAAGAAGGATGATAATCTGTGCTTATGCATTGACTACCGTCAACTTAATAAGATGACAATTAAAAATATATACCCGTTTCCCCGCATAGATGACATGTTAGATCAGTTGCGCAGAGCAACAGTATTTTCAAAAAATGACTTAAGATCTGGTTATCATCAAGTCCGGATTAAGGATGAGGATATTTTCAAGACGACATTTAGGACCCGATATGGTCACTATGAGTTTGTTGTCATGCCATTTGGGCTAACTAATGTCTGACAGTCTTCATGTGTTTAATGAACAACGTATTACATAAATATCTGGATAAATTTGTAGTAGTTTTATTGATGATATTCTAATCTATTCCAAAACTAAGGAAGAGCACGAGGAACATTTAAAAATAATTTTACAAGTGTTGAGGGAACATCATCTTTATGCCAAGTTCAATAAATGTGAGTTCTTCAAAGATAAAAATACAATACTTAGGTCACGTAATAGCTAAATATGGGATCTCGGTTGACCCAGATAAGATAAAAGCAATTAACGAATGGCCGGTCCCAAAGGATGTGACTAATGTGCGGTCATTCGTGGGAATCACCGGGTATTATCGAAGGTTCATTAAGGGTTTCTCAAGGATCATGAATCCCGTAACTTCTCTACAAAAGAAGGGGAAGAAATTTGTATGGGATAAAAAATGTGAAGATAGTTTTAAGAAATTAATGGAATTGTTAAATATTGCACCGATTCTAAGAATTGCGGATCCTAATAAGAAATTTGTTATATGCAGTGATGCATGCATCGATGGCTTTGGTGGGGTCTTAACTCAAGAAGGATACGTAAAAGCATACGAGTCCAAAAAAACTTAAAATTCACGAGAAAAATTACGCTACTTACGATCTAGAATTGGATGTTGTGATACATGCATTAAAGATGTGGTGCCATCACTTGATCGGGAGAAAAATTATTTTAATGATGGATAATAAGGGTTTAAAGTATCGGTTGGATCAACAAAATTTAAACGCAAGGCAAGCTAGTTAGCTAGCTTTCCTTAGCGAGTATGATTTCAAGATCCAACATATCAAGGAAAAGGAAAACAAGGTAGATGATGCCTTGAGTAGAAATGTAAGATTAAATTTTATGGCACCAATCAGTACTTACAAAACAGATTTAGAAGATCAACTCGAAGGAGTAAAATTGGATGAAAATTACCGAAAATTGCAAGCTAAAAAAGTAGAAAATGTCACTAAAAGTTTAAATACAGGTTACAGTCTAAATGAAAAAGGGTTAATAGTTTATAAAAATAGGCTATATATACCTAACGTACCTAAAGTTAAATTGTTAGTTTTGAATGAAATACATAAGAGTCCTTATTCTGGACACCCTGGCTATCAGAAGACAATCACTATGTTACAGAAAGATTACTTCGTTGGCAGAATATATTGCTAGATGTTTTGAATGTCAGTAGGTTAAGACTGAACATCAACATCCAGCCGATTTATTAGAGTCGTTACCAATTCCTAGTTGGAAATGGGAAATAATCAGCATTGATTTCATTACAGGTTTGCCTAAAAATCAGAACCAATGATGATTCTATAATGGTAGTTGTTGACAAACTCAGTAAGGCAACCCATTTTATACCAGCAAAGACCATTCATAAGGCTTCTAATATTGTTGAAATATTTATGAAACAAATTTTTCATTTGCATGGAGTTCCAAAAGTTATAATTTCTGACAGGGACTCTAAATTCACGGGAAACTTCTGGAGATCTTTATTTAAAGGCTTAAATACTACCTTAAATTTAAGTACATCTTTTCATCCACAAATGGATGGGCAGAAAGAAAGGGTAAATCAGATCTTGGAAGATATGTTAATGATGTACGTTAGAGAACAACCAAGTAAATGGGAGGACTACTTACACTTGGTTGAGTTTGCATTCAACAACCACTACCAAGCTTCATCAAAATTCAGCCCATTTGAAATTCTGTATGGTAGAAAATGCAATACTCCCATCTCATGGAGTAACCCTATTGATAGGTTAATACTAGGACCTGAGGTATTAAAGGAAATGGAATTAACCGTGAAGAAGTACAAGGTAATTTAAAGGTTGCACAAGACAGGCAAAAGAGCCAAGCGGATATTAAACGAACTCAGAAGTATTTCTAGGTGGGCGAACATGTTTTCATTAAGATAAAACCTAAAAAGAGTTCCTTAAAATTAGGGAGTTGTGCTAAGATAGAACCCAGGTAATGTGGGCCTTTCAAAATATTGTCCAGAGTTGGACCGGTGGCATACCAATTGGCCTTACCACCGAATCTTAAAGTTCATAATGTTTTTTATATTTCTGTTTAAAAAAAATATGTACATGATGCTACTCATGTGATAAATTGGAACGATGTGCAGGTGGAGCCTGAAGGATATTTTTTGGTAGAACCGGACTGTATCCTCGACAAGAGGGAAATCCTACTTCGGAATCGCACCATTGGACAGCTGAAGGTGCAATGGAAGCACCTTAGTTCAAAAGAAACAACCTGGGAATTGGAGAGTCATATGCGGGAAGCATATCCAATTATGTTTTAGGGAATCTCTGAGGATGATGAATAAAGAAACATCGAGGACGATGTTGAAATTAAGGGGGGTTGTATATCACGTACCCCAATTTCAATAACATTTTATGTTTAAGAAAACATTATATTTTACTTATATTGTAAATTTTGTGACTATTGACCAAGTGGGGTCAAGGATGGTTATAATTAATTATGTTGAATATTTTATTATTTAACAAATAAAAGATGAGACAAATAGCCTAAGGAGGTTGTTGAATGAGTGTCCACTGACCCACTAGGAGGAATAGACTAGGGTGAGAGAAAAATGACACATGGAATCATCCTCAACCACTTCTAGCTGCTGCAAGGGGAAAATTCCCTAATTTTGTGGTCATGTTCCCCAAGAAAATGGAACAGAGAAGGTGGCTCATTAATTGAAAAAACTGACCAAAATACTTAGGCATGCATATATCCATCCATCGAATTCATCAGGAGGGTTGTTCATTATTTACCTTGTGAAATTTCGGAAGTTGGAAAAGAAGCACACGAGATTCAATGAGGGGAAAGTTAGAAGTGGTTTGAGTGTTAAGATTGTTTTCAAAACTAGTGCAGCTTCACAGCTAAGTTCTCTACTGCTGAGGATAGAAGTACTACTCTTAAGTACTTCTGTTGAGTTGCAAGGGTATTTAATCCCATTTCTTCACACAATTCTTCCATCTTGGTGGATCAGTGGACAGGATCGAGGGTCCTAAGACAAGCAATTGAGCTATCTTTAGGAAAAGGTTGGGTAGAAGAGGATCCTTGGGTTGTTTGTCTCTTCTACAAGTTATCAGGTTCCATTGTGTTATTTTAATTAATTTGTTTAAGCTAATCACTGGAATGATACAGTCTTGTTTAGATTCAATATTATTGCTTAGATAATATGAATCTGCTAGTGAAATGTATAAGTCTGCATTTAATTAGGAAAGCTTACTTGTATATGATTATAAGAATAAATGATCCTAGAACTATAAATGATTGAATGATGAGTAAAATTTCCTTTCTGCATTTTTCCACTCATCTTATGATGAAGTACTCTAGTATAGAAGGTTGTTTAGCTGTAGATAGAAATGATTATACATGGATAAAATGATTTGAATATGCTTTAACATTGGAATATGTTACTGTCATTTTGGCTATATATCATAATAACTCATATTTAGAACTTATTCTTTCATACAAAACCTCTAAGAACTTATTACATAGAATCTAATATAGAAAGCTCTTATCACATAGTCGTTAAACTGTGGGAAGTATAATACATTAATAATTATAGTATTAACAAAAAAAATTAAAAATCCTTGAACAATATTAATTATACCCTAAATCGACATTACAAGAGTCATATCTCATTTATAAAACCATAAGGGTTACCAGTAAGGATGGCCATACGGCCTCCTTCATGAAATCAAAGCAAAACAACAAGTTGACCACTAGAAAATGTGAACGTTGTAACAACATCCTGCTATAAATTTTGATGCCACACACACCAATGACAAAGGGTACCTCAGGGTTGGAACCAAGGCTTACTTGAAACCCTTCATGCTCATACCCTTCAGCTTCAAAGGAATTTCCTTCAACTTTTGATTGGATTTTTCCAAGTATTTTTTCCACCTATCATCAAACGAACAAACAATTTCTAATTATTAGTTGTAGCTGGTGTAGATATTGATAAGTAAAAGAAATAAAAATGTTGGGAGGTTTCGATACAACTTACTAGTGTAACTGTTAAGCTCACAGTCATGGCAAAGAACCAAATTTTCAATCTTGTTAACACCTCAGGCAAACAAAAGTGACCACTATGTAAACGTTGAACTCAAGGAACGAATTAAGGCGAGGAACCAGAGTTCTAAACCTGCTAACGCCACGGTCGAGGTCAAGAAATAATTAATGGCTAAGACCGCAAGATTTAAACTTGCTAACGCCTCGGCCAAGCTTGAAGAACACAACAATGGTGAGAAACCAAAGCTTACAACCCGTTAACGCCACGACTAAGGAAAAGTTGACCTCTGTTGCAGAGACTCGAGAAGGCCGAGGGTTTTTCGGAACCACTCCTCTTCCAAAACAATAAACAACAAATGAAACTGAGCATTGTTAGGGAAAACATTAAATGTTTTGTGCATAGAGTTAAACACCAAAACCCTTCCTCAAACGAGCAGTCCCCACGTGGATTCTACTAACCCCTGAATCTTTTATGCGTTTGATATAATTTGAACCTACGTAATACCATTACATTGTTAAAAATAAGACATTTTTCAGAGTTTAAACCTAGGTTAGTTTATATAATATGCATTAAATATATGTCTAGGTAGGGTATTTGTATGCAACAAATACATGTTTAGGATTAGTTTTTTCTATATTTATAGTTAATCTATAATTACTAATTCATTAATGATAATTCTTAGGTTAGGAAAGTTCTAAGAATTAACATGGATCAATTCCATAGTTATAAATCATATGGAAAGTATTAGGGTTTCCAGTACCTTAAAAAACTAAAAGCATGTTGATAATTATATCCCATCAAACCTATAATTTAATTGTTAAAACAGATAATAACACTATCTACTCCAATCTGCTACTTAGGTAGAATGGTCTTAGTCTGCTATCAATTCCTAAATTACTCATTTTGGTCTTCCGAGCTTTAAATTTTTACATCATAACCTGGAAGTAAATTTTTACCTGTAAGTTCTGTACAAGCATCGGATCTGCGTTAGCTTTGAGAAAAGCTAAGTAAGCCTCGGGCTAACCTCAAGCCCCCTTCAGTAAGAAAAGAAAACAACCATCATAATCATACACATTTTTACAAATAAGTCAATAATCTGAATTTAATAATTTGAAACTCTTTAACTTTGTTAAACTTTTATTCAGAACTGAAAATCAATCTAGTTTGAATATGGTTAGTAACATGTGACTTACAAGATTAGTAAGTAAAATTTATGTAGCCTTTTAGTTATTGTTAATAAGAAAGAATTAACTCCTAAGTTTATCTTGATGTCTTGTATAATAATATTCGTGTTAAATAAACTAAAGTTAGTTATTAAACTAGCACCCTAGCTACGATCTAGCATTAAATGTCATATAGAAAAATTTTAATTTTTTTGTGAATTTTGGGGTGTTACATCTGGAAATGAAGCGCCTGAGCTTGGTGAGCACTGGAGGAGGTGCTAGGCCCTTGAGCAGAGCTTCCATTGAGCACCCAGAGAGGTTTTAGGCTCTGAAGCGGGGCTACCATTTCTCAATTGAGATATGCTACACAAATAAGTATTGGATTACTTGGAAAATCCTTGTTGATTTTCTATAATTACACATGTGCATAATGATTTAGCTATGATTGTGAAAATATTGTTAAGGAATGAATCCTAAAAGAATGAATCTGACATGTGTAATAGCTCATTATCGTGTCCAGAAAGAAAGCGCCTAAGATTGGTGAGCACTAGAGGAGGTGTTAGGATCTTAAGTCGAAGCTTCCATTCAACACCCAAAGAGGTGTTAGGCTCCGAAGCAGAGCTACCGGATCTCGGTTGAGAGATGTTATACAGATAATTATTTGTTTTACTTGTCAATATTTTGTGATTTAAGTCATTTTGGTGTCTGGAAAGGAAGCACCTAATCTTGGTGAGCACCTAGAGGAGGTGTTAGGCTCTTGAACGAAGCTGTCAGATATCGGATGGGAGATATTGTCACTGGTGATCCAAGGCTTGAAAAAACTTGGCTACCTTTTAATGCACACTCTAGAGAGCACCAGAAGGGTGGGTACGCTTAAAGGACTGTATAGCATAGAAGAGGTACCATCCTTGTGTGGGGTGGGGAAGGTTTTGTGGGTACCATGGTTGGATAACGCCAAGTGGGATACCTGTGGAGCCAAAAGAAGATACTTATGCAGATAAGTATTTGGTTCACTTGGTAACTTCTTGTTAATTTTATGTCAATATACATGTGCACACGATTCTTCTATGATTTTAAAAAATCTTTTGAATATGACATGAGAATTGACTCATTGCTTGGGGATTGATCATAGGTATTGCTAATTGCCAAAGACATTGGAAATGTTCCAAGCTGAGGAGAAGGATTCTCCGAGACCCAAAATAGATCATGGGGTGTGTACTGATGCATGGAATCAAGGACTTGGAGGACTTTGTATGAAAGACAACCACGTAGTGGAACCAAGGAGGAGTTCCAGATTGTTCTATTGGACAGGTAGAGGTGGAGAGGAAGCACTACAATCCTGAAGAGGCTACGTGGGAGCTAGAGGATTCCATGCGATTGACACATCCATTTTTGTTCAATTTTGTAGAGCACTGAGGTAGTGCCAGTGTAGCATTTTTGTTCAATTTTGTAAAGCACCAAGGACAGTGCTGTTGTAAGGGGAGGGAAATCTAATACCTCGGTTTTGACCCCAATTGCATTAAATTATATATGATAAAATAACATTATTAAATCATGGTGTGGAGCTCAATTGAAAGGCCCCACCATGGATTTAGTGTTTATGTTTTAGCAATTAAAATCAATGTCGATGCTTATCGTGCTAGACGATGGCACAATATAATTTTGGACATCATGTAAATATGCAATTAATAAAAATACCACAACTAGCTATGTCAATGCAACATTAAAAGAGACGAGGGAATGATTTCACAAGGAATAGGGAGGGGGATTCAAACCCTTGAGCCAATAGGGTAAAAATCCAAATGTCAAAGGGAAAACCCATGAATCTGTCAACTACACATTTTGTTTTTTGTGCTTAGTCATTTAGAAATTGGTTGAAGAAGTTCATGCATGGGGATGGGAAGAGTATGTCAGTCAAATTCGAATTTGAGAAGCCATCAGTTTTTGAAAATCGTGCTTTGACTTATTGGGAAAGTAAATGCCCAAAAATGTTGTCCCATCCCATTATACATTCACGTCCTCCTCTTCCTCACGCCTTTTTGGAGCTCTTCGGAATTTTCCTCACGTTTGGAGAAGTTTCCTTCTTTTTCCCCATGACTAGGAATTCGTTTTTGTAATGCTCAGTGGCTAGGATCTATCGTGGTCGTTTTTCTATTGTTTCCTCATTTACATGACTAGGGAAATTCGTTTTTGGGTGTTGCACAGTCGATGGGAGAATAGATCCATGAATTGGGGGTTTTAAGAGGTCGTTTTTGTCTTCTTCGCACAGCTAGATCTTGTAGTGTGATATTCCCTCATGTTTTATGCATTTCCTCACCTTTCCATGGCTGGGAAAACCCATTTTTGTGTTGCTTAGCGAATGGCCAACATAGATTCACATTTTGGGTTTTCAAGGAGGTCGTTTCCCCCCTATGTGGAAATCGGTTTTGGTTCCCAAGATGTTTTCCCCATTTCACTAATTTGTTTTTTGTTGAAGAACATTTTTCCTTTATTCCTAGCAATTGTATTTTGCTGTGAAGTGCATCGTTGTGTTGGCTTGGCCAAGTAAGTCCATGGAACCCATCTGTTAGATGGTTTGATTATGTTTGGATGTGAAAGTTGGATTGGTTGAGTAAGTCCAAGGAACCCATCTGTTAGTTGGTATGACCGTGTGTGGATGTGATTGTTGGCTTGGATGAGTAAGTCCAAGGAACCCATATGTTATTGGCTTGTTTCCTTAGTATCCTGTGAAACCCAATTGTTTATTGGCTTGGTTGGATAGTCTATGAAACCCAACTATGTGTTGGCTTGACTATGGGTGTACGGTCTTGATGTGTGTAAGCCTATTGTTCCCTAGTTCCTTGTGGAAATCATCCCAGCTCACGGGTGGCATTGGTGCTGAGAGATTGATGAGCACATTGTCCTATGGTTGGGTGGAACGTTGCAGCAACATAGCTAGTTGTGGGGAAACTTCTTCTCAAGATAAGTATTTTCTTTTGTGTTTAAAATCTGCAATCTATTTGTTTAATGAGTTATTATGAACATGATGAATGTGTTGAATGATATTTTCTTCCACTATGTATTTGCAGGTATTATGAATCTGTGTATAATTTTATGTTAAATGAATTTTATTGTTATGTTCATGGGGCTAGATTGTCCATTTGATAGCAGCAACAATGTAGGTGACTTCCTCTCCTTCGTCGGGATGAGGGGAGGGGACGTGACAGAACCCCCTATGGAGATGTCAAGGATTTGTCATCTTGGTAATAAGAAGGAGTTGATGGAGGAGGAGTTGGGAAAGGAGGATTTCCTCCCTCATCGGATGAGGAATAATCATCCATCCTAGAAGCTAAAAGGATGGATTCACCAAGAATATGTTGCGGCATTTTTTTGATATCACAAGGAAATATCCTCCATATCTATACGAGGTCATGGTGTCACATAATTTTATGCACCTTTATAGGTTGAACCCCTTATTGTGCCTACAATGTTGATAACCTATCTTCCACATCTTATTGATACCTGTCATCATGCTTTCATTAGAGGCCATGTATGTTCGATTGTGGCACCTTGAGATCCTACATCTCTTCATTATTATGAATAGGAGGAGGTGGCCCATCCATATCAAATGTGCCAATGTCTGCAAAATATATAATACACAATAATAATTAGACAATTTTATTAAACAATTTAATATAACAATTTAGAATATATTTCAGTTGCATTAAGTATAAAGAGAATAAAATGAAACTAGATTAATTTAAACATAATGATAATATTACCTCTCTCATTTGGTGACTCATCCTAGGCGAAGAATATGTTGTGGCACTCTCTCCATTCCAATCACACGCATGGATCACAATGTCTAATTCATCCTCATCCTCATTGGATAGAATCATGAGCACCTCTAGTGTGATCCTAGCATGGAAAGTAGGTTTCCCTCTCTTGGGAATCGTCTTCCCCCACATGTGCATATGCTCCTCCATCATCATCCTAGGAGGGAGGTTCCCAAGCGGTTTCCTGGTGTCAAGAAACCTCTCATAGTAGAGACAAAATATATTTGAACCGAAAGGGAATTTGACCGTCCCATCAATATATGCATGACATCGATCCAAAGAATTGAACAAACCTACCATTGCAAAAAAATTGAAGACCGCCTAATGCATCTAGGTCCCCACACTAAAGGATCTACATAAAATAAAAGAGCATAGATAATGTGATTTCCATCAGTGGTGAGGTGCACAATTGTCATCACCAACAGTGAGAGGCACCTAACATCCTCTGCATCGAAAGCATCAATACATAGTTCTCCACCATGCACATAAAATTTAGTAGGATCGATGACGTGGTCACCAATATATCCCTAAGACTAATCTAGCTAACTCTCTGTTGTAGCACTAGTTGGGAAATTAGGGAATTGGGGAAAATATTCCCCTCTCTTGGATAGCCTAGAGATGAAATAAGTGTCCTCCTTAGTGGGTTGGAACCATTGATTGGAACTAACACAAAATTCCTACCTACGATGATCCTGACATTAGATCAATTAAACCAACAATGACAAGTTCCGTAGAGGTCTTGGGTCTAAATAGTAATGGGGCGAGGGTAAAAATCCATATCCCTATCTCTAGCCTCCCAATCACACATGAAGTTGTATTAGTCAACCCATGCATGTTTTTGTTGATTAGCATCTCTCCATTGGAGTCTCTATTTCACAGATAACATCAATCAATGTTGTAAATATATGCATACAAAAATTAAATATCTCCTTCAATGAATGTTATTTAACAATATCAAATGATAAATTTTTTCTCAAAATAGATTATGTTGACTAGTGGTGCTCCTTAATTACAGTCATGCACTGTTGACATTGATTTTGGATGAAAAGCACACTACTGACGATGTTCTTGTACCACATGTGTAATTCTAACGATGCACAATAATTAATAGAGCGCATTGTTGTGTGTTTTATAATTTTTAAATGGTGATTGACGATGAACCCATTAAACGTTAGTACACCGAAAACGATACAGAATGGTTCATAAGCCACACCATTGAAGTCCTTTGTGATTTTATTTAAATTTGTATGCTTTAACAATGTGTCAATTACATGTTAGTGCAGCGAGAAATCGACGTGAAGAGTTTAACGTTGCGCACCGTTAAACATTTTTGTTAATTTTATTTTTTTCCACCACTTAATTGGTGCATTGTGGTATCGATGCATATCGGTTTATAGACTACATTGCTTAATGTTATGAAACTTTTTAAATTTATGTTTAGTTATGTGGTACGCTTGGCAAACATCAGCACACTGTAACTATAGTGTGCGCTAGTTTAGTATACAAGCACCAGTTTATGTTAATTTTATTTTTATAACCTAGTTTATCGGTGCGTTATGAAATTATAGTGCACCAATGTCATGGTGTGCACCTATTTTCAATGCACCATGCATGGTGCACCCAATAAATTTACAGGGTGCGTTAACTTGAGATCCAAGCCGAATAGCTCGAATGCTCTATGTAGGTTTTTTATAAAAATTTAGGATAAAAATGGTTAATTTCCAATTTTGAGCCACTAAAAAATTAAAGTAAGATGTAATAAAGAATTTAACTTGACACTTGCACATTGGGGAGGCATGGTTGTGATGTATATAAATTTTGAAAATTTTCCCACTATTTGTCAAAATTTAAAATCTAGTCAACAACCAATGGATGTGAGCAATGCAACTGCCGCGGAGAATGGATGTCACTACATCTAAGGAGGGTTTGTACAATATTGGTTTTGTATATCTCTAAATCGTTGTAGAAGTGGTCGTAAAAATGATTTTTTCATGTGGTGATTTTTTATTATTATTAAAACCTGTTATGGTGCATTTGAAACTATAATGAACTAGTGCATTGGATTATATGCAATACATCGCTAATTTAAAAATTAAATAAAGACTAATTAATTTTTTGTTTTTAAATTTGCAATTTTTTAACCCTAATGCAATGTGACTCAGTCTATACCACCTCGGTGCTATTGATTATAACAACTACGCTGGTGATGGAAACAAAAATTAAAAATATAGTAATCTGGTGCTCTCTTCTATCTATTTACCGTACTTCGATGATTTTAACTATGTGGCGCCCTAGTGCACCATGCTAATATAAAAACATCGTTTGTAAAAAAAAAACATGCTTAATGGTGTTTTTAGTCACAATAACACAAATTTTATTTGCAACATTGGTGCATTGTTGTCTTATATACACCACTACATTTATTATGTATAAACGCACAAAATAACATTCGCTAAAACTTTCACCCACTCGCGTCCGCTAGTCACCTCCACTATAAATGGATAATTGGGCTCTTTCTAGAGTAGCATCCTTTATAACCTCCACAAAAGGGGCCTTTTCCTTGTAGTGTTGGGATAGGAAATTTTTCTTTCATGGTCAACTTATTGAGAACATATTTTAAGTCAAGACATATGCACCAATTTCCTTCTTTATTTAAGAACATGACTATGAGGGAGGACCAAGGGCTAGTAATAATGATGGATGACAATAACCTTCAATAGTTTTCAATATTATTTTCAACTTCATTATTTTGTATAAAAATGTATCTATAAGGATGCACATTCAATCATGTTTGGCAAGAATCACTAGAATACCATGATCATGTTCACCATGTCAATGGGTAGGCCATGATGTGTTTCAAATACCCATTGAAGCTAACTCAAGATCAACTAGAAATTAGGGTGAATTACCTATGGGAGCATCCCCAAAGCTTGAATGCATTGAATTGGGAAATAATGTTGGAGTGGCCTATTTTCAAGATATTTTCCATATGATGAGAGATGATAATTTCTAAGGATCTAAACTTCAATCCCTTGAAAGTACATTGATGGCCCTCATTAATGAATCTCATGTGCAATTCCTTGAAATCCATGTAACTAGACACAATGTTTATAACCATTCTACTATAAGTAGTACATCATCGCCACCCATTTTAATAGTGAACATATGGGATTGATTTGTGTTGATGGGTTAAAATAACCTTTTGTCAATAGAGGGGTTCTCCCCAAGAAAAATTCTCAAATAAACTCTTCCATATTTGGTATAGGGAACCGATCGAGATTATATCCTCACTACCATTTGCATTTTTGAGTTTCACCGATTGTGGTCTCGTCCACTTTTCCGAGTTAAACCTAATCGAACTAATGAATGTGAAGAGAGAATCCCATACACCACTTAGAATATTTTCAGTAAATAATCACTTCTAGCATAAAAGAAGAAACTTAAATAACTAAAGTATACAAATCCATAATAATCCAAATTTAAATGATTAGTTATAATTATATACACACAAATTTTTCATACACACATTTGAGAGCAAAACAAACTAAGAGTAAACTTACAAACCCAAAAATATTTCTAAGTATTGTTAGAATATAATCCGTAGGGATTATTGTAAATAAATAAATAAATAGTAGGAAGCCCAAAAGGCTAGGCGGAAGGTGAAACCCAACCGTCATATGATTTGTATAAATATAGGCATTTTCATTGGAATAATAATCAATCGGGAGTTATACCTAACAAGTGGTATCAAAGCAGGTTCCTGCCATAACTCCTGCTGTTAAATTTCAGTCCTGGCAGCCTGTATGCTTGCCAGTGCATTGCAGACCTACATTCTGCCCTTTGTCCATTTGTTTCAGAGCTGCTGCTCATCGCCAGTCTGCCCTCTGCTCTTTCCTCCTGCCATATGCGTTATTTTCTTGATGTAAGCATTGTATTCAGCGACTCACTGGAGACTGCGATTTTATGAAGAGACTGTTGGCTGCGTTGGAGAATAATGGTGTATACATGCTGGTGTATACATGTTGAAGCGTGAAGAGACCACTGCATGCTTCGTATATTGATCTGAGTGCGTTGGAGGAGTCGTGGGGGCTGCTATGCAAGAACGTGGAGAATTTGTTGAAGTTTGAAGGCTCCTTCCAACAGCGTTGTATGAATGGAGGTAAACCTTTTTGTTGACTGCAAAATATAACATATCTGCATATCTGCGTAGTGGTGATACCTCTCCTCCGTTGTGTAACCCTAATTTTACCCAACCTGTGACGGTTGAATGGAATATTACCTATCTTGCATGCTTAGTGATATATTACCTAACCAAAGCCTGAGTATCTGCGTGAAGACCTGATGTGTATCGCAGACATTCTCTTCTGCGTGAAGACGTGATGAGCTTCTGTGTGAAGACATTCTCTGATGAGTGAAGACATTTTTACTGCTCTTTTCCATAGCCTCCAGCGTGAAGACCAGCCAGGAGGTAAACGCAAAAAAAAACCCTAATTTTACCCTAGGTATTTGCGTGAAGGCTCCATTCACTAATTGGGGCTCGTTACGCGAGTGCAATAAGTTGTGTTAAAGATAGAGTAATGCTGGAAGACCAGCGTTGAATTAAGATTGACGAGTTGAAGGCAAAGATGGAGAATGGCGTGCTGACCCTTACCATCCCCAAGATTCCCGGCCGCGAGCCTCGTATGAAGACCATTCCAATTTCTGGCTGAGGAATGGACTTCGATGACTGAAAGTAACAGTAGTACCTGGCATGGCCCAGTAAATAATAAAAACAGAAGGGTATATATATGATGCATTTTACATCGATAAAATGCAATGTGATCTTACTGCGTAATTATAATAGAGGAATGTTTTTTTGTTTTAAGTGATGCAATCCAATTTTAACATTGGTATTGTGACTGATATATCAGTGATATTGTGACTGATATATGCTGATGGTATTGCTGACTGATATACTGCGTGCATATTGCGTTGAAGAAGGCTGATATATATATTGTATTGAGCGTGGAGCTGTGACTGTTGCGTGGAGAACTGAGTGAAGACCGAGCCAGAACTGCGTGAACATTAAATGCTGGAATAAGAGAACTGTGTGGAGAACTGCGTGAACATTAAACGCTGAAGAGTGAACCTGAGCGTGAGCACGAGAGCATGAAGACTTCCCTTCTGGGAGTTGTGACCTGATATATATATGCTGACTAAGGTATGCTGCATGAAGTTCGCTGCACAACATTTTTTTCAGTTAACTGCACAAAACCTAATTTTGCCCTAATCTTGTGCATGGAGTTTGAGTGGTAAATTCTGCATACATTTTTCATTTGTGGTGAATGAAAGAGGCCCGTGAATGCTATATATTATGACTGTTGTTGATGAGTCGTGCATGCTATGTATGGTGCCATCTCTTGTGATCTATGTAGATCAAAATCCTTGTGTTTCACACCATTACCAATTGCATAAAGACCCTGAAGGCTGCGAATTGGTACTGAATTTCTTCTCCCTGAATTGCTGCGAATTGAAGCTGCGATACTATCATTGTATCACTTTAAAACCTGAAGTTGAGATTGTAAATCACCTTGGCAGAGACTGTAGACCTGCAAGGTTATTATTTTTTTCTATTTCTCTTTGTCATATCAAGTTTATTATTGTAAACTAACAGTTGTAAAGATGCACTCTTTGGCATCTAGTATTGGTGCTGCCCTAGATGGAAAAGACCAATCCAAAGACCCTTCCAAGGGAGATTGCAGCAAGAGAGGATGAGGAAGAAGAAATTTCAGAGGCAGAGGGGGCAGAAGAAAAAGATCAAATTTGCAGTGCAAACGTTGTGGAAAGACTGGGCACACATCAGATCAGTGTTGGGCTTCATCGGACTCCATCAAAGACAAGCACAACCAAAAGAAAGATGATAATAAACATCAAGATGCTAGTAAATCTTCTGATTCTGCTCATTGTATTGTTGCACATTGTAATCTTGGAATTAATGAAATGACTTCTCTTTCATCTTATAAAGATTGTTGGCTGCTTGATACTGGTGCAACATCACACATGACATTTAGAAAAGACTGTTTTGAAGAACTGAATGAAACAATAGATGGAATAGTTTACTTTGCAAATAAGTCAAGTATTAAACCAAAGGGAATGGGCACCATTTGACTGAAGATGCCTGGATTCCCTGATTTCTTGTTGAAGAATGTTCTCTATCTTCCAGAGTTGCAGAGAAGCCTGCTGTCCTTGGTGGAGATTCGACAGTGAGGCCATTCCATCCACATGTTTGATGGAATCGTAGAAATAAGAAAGTCCTCAGACAACCAAGTCATCATGATTGGATATGAAGATGGGAAGCTGCTGAAGCTAAAGGGTTCATCTGCAAGAGTTCAAAACTATGCCTACCTCTCTCAGCATGGAGAAGGTAATTTGTCATCTAGTTCATTGTGGCATGCAATATTTGGTCATCTAAATTATAACAGTCTTCGTTTGTTGATAAAGAATGGTTTATTTGGTTTACCCACCATTCCCAAAGAGAAGAACAAATGTGATGCATGTATATTAGGGAAACATAGTAAGCTGCCATTCCATGAATCTAATTTCAGAGCAAGTAGGAAATTAGAATTAGTGCATTCTGATTTATGTGGCCCAATGCCAACTCCTTCAGCAAATGGGAATAAGTATTTTATGACATTTGGTGATGACTACTCAAGAATGTGCTGGATTTACTGTTTAAAGACAAAATCAGAAGCATTTCAAACATTCAAATAATTTCATGCATTGATTGAAAAACAAGCACAATAAAAAATTGGTACACTTCGTACTGATAATGGGAAAGAATACACTTCAAATGCTTTTGAAAATTATCTTC
>LPNX010530587.1:57772-145221 GCA_001517045.1 Pseudotsuga menziesii
ATCCGTAGGGATTATTGTAAATAAATAAATAAATAGTAGGAAGCCGAAAAGGCTGGGCGGAAGGTGAAACCCAACCGTCATATGATTTGTACAAATATAGGCATTTGCATTGGAATAATAATCAAACGGGAATTATACCTAACAAGTATAAAGGAGGGTACCTTACAAAACCCTAATCATCATAGAGAAAAACATAAATAAATCCCACCATTAACAACAATCAAAATAATAATTCCCCTTCCACCATTTTGGGCCAAAATTGGTTTCTCCCCATTTTAATAAAGAATCTCTTCTAACATAATAAAAAATAATGAAGAAAAAACATTTATTTTCGAAGCTGAAAACTTCCCTTATTCCAAAGGAAGGAGCTCCCCATTTTCCTTTTAGTTTTTTTCCCATTTTTCTATTAGCTTTTTTCCTTTATGGAGCTCCCTTTCTAAAAAAATAGTTTCTTGATATTATGGGCATGAAACTATTTAAGGTTTTTTTTTCCTTTCTAAAATCTCCCTTTCTAAAAATAGTTTCTTGATATTATGGACAAAACTATTTAAGGTTTTATTTTTTGATTTTTTTTTAGTTTTTCTTTTACAATAATGTCTTCTTTATTTAAAAGATTTGTCAAATAACTTTAACCATTAAAATGATTTAACCAATTATACTTTCAAGTGACTTTTCAGATTTGAAATCAATAGTATCCCGCATCCTTCAAAACTTCATCCATTCAAGGTAGATTTCATGACATTATAACTTTGACCTCTTGCTATTGTAATTGCATTGCTCCCATAAGTCATATCTTGATCTCTTGCTAGCACCTGCATTTAAAGAATGAATGTATCAGTTTTTTAACAAGTTGCATGGCAGCATAGTCCTTGATCTCTTGCTAGCACCTGCATTTAAAGAATGAATGTATCAGTTTTTTAACAAGTTGCATGGCAGCATAGTCCTTGATCTCTTGCTAGCACCTGCATTTAAAGAATGAATGTATCAGTTTTTTAACAAGTTGCATGGCAGCATAGTCCTTGATCTCTTGCTAGCACCTGCATTTAAAGAATGAATGTATCAGTTTTTTAACAAGTTGCATGGCAGCATAGTCCTTGCCGAGGTAGTTGAGAAATATATGCTTAACAACAAGAGTTAATATAGCTAAACGCATACGCAGTAAATAGTTTTTCCCATTCTTTAGGTAGTTGGGAAATATATGTTCAATAACAAAATTTAATATAGCTAAATGCATAATAGTTAGTATATTTAAATGCATAGGCAATAAGAATTAATATAAGCAATAAATAGTTTTTGCCTATTGTTTAGGAAATAAATAACTTAATAATAAGTGAAATGTTCAATGTGGACTTAAAAACTTATATAAAGAAACCAGTTTCTTTCCAAGTCATTTGTACATGCAGCAGCAGCACTGTAAACAGTTAGATCTCAATTTAGTTAAGATCCAACTGCCCACAATGAAACCACCCCAGCATTTATTACTCTGCTGTACGTAAAATATTTTTAGCGGTGTTGTATAGCAAGATCAATAAAGCAAAAGAGACTTACCTTCAAGTTAGATGGTTGTTGTGACACACAATGTGCCATACCTGTGCCGTGTGAACACCAGTAAGAAGCCTATGGAGTAATATTCCTGAAGGAAATAGATGTCAAGCATGCTATGATATACAAGAGATGACATCAAATTGAAACAAGGCATATGCATAGCTTGGACTTTTGGTAGGATGCAGTATATTGGTACGTTAGAATGAATGTTTTTATGAATTTATTAAAATGAACCATGTAACTGTTCAAGTTCAAAAGAAAATCCAAATTGTTGTTGTGAATCGACTAGTGCTTCTTCCTTCATTAGGCAGGGATGGGAGATTAACTTATTAGGCAGGGACATTGCTCAGAAAAAAAATCCTAAAGACTAGTAGGTTTCTTATTACTCTTTCAAACCGCTGAAACAAAACAAAAAAATCCTTATAAAATCTGGAATTATTGAACCAGCTGCAACAATAAACATGCTCTGATTTTATCAAATCTACAAGTGATAACACAAACAAATTTAAAATAGCATGTTCTGATTTTATCAAATTTACAAGTGATAACACAAATAAATTTCAAATAGGAAGATCATAAATTGGAATTGTTAAAGCACACAAAATGAACTAGAAGTGCACACCACAGAACACTGAAATGGTTATTCATTCCATAGCTTCAACGATGTTGCCATGTATAAGTTGATTAGTGGTCTATCCACAAGTACTATGAACAAATTACATCATTAGCATGGACTCTACAAAATATATAAAAAGGGAAATGCTCATCCAGAATGTGTTAATAATAATAACATAGAAATGATCATACAGGAATCAGGTAGCTATTTTACGGCCCTTACAACCCTTTTTTTTTGTAAGTAAGTTGAACATATCTATTATAATACAAAAAACTTACAAAGTAAGGATATACACGAGGTCTTTGGATCATGACCCCCAGCAAGACAAAGACCATTCTTGTTAAGGCCTATCTCGTCTGGAAAAAAAAACAAAATATGGTTCCTTACATTCTTGAAGCAAAGGCTTCCCCACTGAAGATCACCCAAAATAGAAATTTGGCCAATTTAACTAACCTCCTGAGAGCTTAACAGATAACCAATGAGAACCAGAATAAACCAAAAGAAACAACCTTGACACTAGCAGTATGCAAAAATTATTAGAAAACCAAAGAGACACGAGTCCCCACCGAAGAGTCCCACCCTAGCTTCAGGCCTCCCTGTGGGGGGCTTGGAACGAATCCTCATGGGGGGTCGGCATGGAGCTTGCAGGTGAATTCACCAGGGTGTTCCCCAAGGTGGTGGTGTCGAGACCAGGGCTGACCAACAAATTCTGAGCTATCTACTCCAAGAGTCAAAACCCTGTCGCACTCTCCTGCTGACCGCGCCGAATTGTATCCAGAGCATCACGGATGCCTTTGGCAATATATATCTTTGCCTGAATATCCTGGGCAAGCAGGATACACATAGTCCAGAAGGGGTTGGGTAGCAGAGGGAATCCCATCATGGCCTCAAACTCTCGGAGGAGGTTGATTTCCATAATGGCATTGAACTCCTCAATGGCCATGGGTGTTTCCGCCATGTATTGGTCACCCCAATTGAAGGGAGCAGTGGCTGGGACACCTCCACTGGGGGGCGTCGAGTCATTCGCATCACTGGGGGAGGCACCATTGAGGCTTACGCCCCTGTTGGGGCCTCTCGCTCTGGTTCGAGCCCTCCATAACCGTGGCATGATGAAAGCACACAGGCGGCCACTAGGCAGAAGCAGAAGCATAAACAGAGCCTTGTTTGAGGCCTTGCATTCCTCCGAATCCAAAAAAATGGGGCCTTTCATTGAAATATCCCTACCACATACATTCCCCTTAACTCTACGCCTTCTCACCATAATTCTCTGCCACTCCCCACACTTGATCAGATCTCTCACCATGTGCGACTGATTCGCCACCCTAGGTTTCGCAGGGTGGCAAATGATACGGGCCTCCGCAATATTTATCGTTCCATCCACTTCAGACGTGAGCGCAGTACCTGCTCACCCTTTCCTCGTCCCTTCCCATGGATTGGGAATCAAAGAGCCCCTAGCATTTGATTTAAAGCCGAGCCCAAATCCCTGACTCGACCTGACCTTTCGTAGCCTCCACATGAGTCGTACTTAGCTGCATGTTTAGGCATGCATTACCGCGTGTTTAGGCTCGCCGCACCTGGCGATCGAAAACTTTCCCGGCTTGCCGTGTTTACCATTGTAACATTCACGGGCCCGCTCCCTGATGTCAACATCCCATTTGTTTTCCTTCCCTTTAAGGTTTGGTGTCATCTGTCGCTCGCATGTAGCGTGTGGTACATGTTGCCACTTCCCGCCACATCATCTTTCACCAACTTCGAGCACCGATTCCATATTTGTTGGGTTTTTCCACTGTCGCCGCCTTCCTCTGCATGGAAATATAGACTGCTCTCCACCCCTACGTTCACCATGACATCTGCCACCTTGTTACCTTCCTGTTTTACGTGCAACAACAGAATGGCTTCCTCGCCTGTGAGGACTTTCCTGAGGACGCTTAACCTGCCCTCCCATATCCAATTCTTTGAGACTTGGGTTGTTGAGGCTCCCTATTAAAGCCTGCGAGCTAGGTTGATGATGATCTGAGAGTCCCCCTCTGCCACCAGAGGTGTTTTCCCAGTTTGCACTGCCCATTTCAAGCCGTTGATCAAACCTTCAAGCTTGGCCATGTTGTTCGTGCTATAGAACCCCAGAACAAACTGATGATATCGCCTTTCGGATTCTTGATAGTGCCACCATAACTGGCGGGCCTTGGGTTACCTTTGGCCGCTCCATCCACATTGAGCTTAAAAGACCGAGCTAGAGGAGCATGCGAGGAGTTTGGACCAAATATGAGGCACTGGAATTGAGTGAGCTATCGAGTTGTTGGGAGGTAATTCCCCAATCCCTAAATCATATAGTGTCATTCTCTCATTTGCTTCAACAGAATATTCCTCCTGCGTCCATTGTTGCAGAGAGATGGTTTCTTTCAGGTGAGCTTCTATAGAGTTCCATATCTCCTCTTATTTTCTAGCTTTGTTCTCAAAGGTCTGTTTCTTTCGGGTTTTCCAAATTTCCCATAGGGTAAAACCTCGCAGAAGTTCCCAAAGGTGGTTCACAATTTTGTTTTTAAAACTGTCAATAGGCCAGTCGGCTATAGTGATGTCCAATCGCCCCCTATGCTGGTGGTTTTTCCTGAAGATTGTCGCCCCTTTCTCCCATAAGAAGTCTGCGACTCTACATTCATCCATCAGGTGATTTATGGACTCATTATTCTCTTCGCACATGCAGCACCGAGATGGACCATGGAATCCCCTGATCTGTAGGTTATCCCAAGTTAGGATGCAACATTTAATAACTAGCCAACAGAAGACAGAGACCTTGGGCCACCAGCCTCCAGTCCAAATTTTTCCCCACTTGGCGTCTGGTACTAGGTTCTGAGTTCCTGTTAGCAGTCCTATGGATTCTTTGGGGTTAAAGTTTCCTGAATTGGCATAAACCCATCTTAGCTTATCTAGGTCCTCATTCTTGGTTATTCTTCTACCGTAGAGCTCCATTAAAAAGTCTTCGATATCCTCCCCGAGAGCTTTTGCTTGCCAACAACTTCTTTCCTTCCACCTCCTGAACATCTGTTCTTCATTGCCATTGTCCCAAAACTCCGCCACCTTTTCAAGGGAGTTATTCTGGAGAAATGTGCGAAGCAATGGGGCACCTTCCCCACAAGAGATCATTGGTTCCTGGTTCAGTGCTTCACTTGAAAATCTATCATTTTGTCCATTCCAAACTTCCCAAAAGCTATGCTTTTGGACCAAGCCCCTGTTTTCTTGGGCAGTCTTCCAGATGCTGGAGCCTGGGAGGTTTTCTCCAAAACGAACTAGGGACTGCTGGGGCCATTGGGGCACATGTTTCAGATGCCACAGTTTGGCCCACGGTTCATCCTCATAATTCACCCATCTCCACCAAATTTTGCACTCATAACTTTATTATTATCAAGAGGGTCTCTGAGCCCCAATCCCCCCACAGTTTTTAGGGTGCAAATGGTTTGCCAGTCCACAAGAGGCCATTTTCTATTGCCTTCCTTTCCTCCACATAGGAAATTCCTTTGAATATTCATGATTTGCTTGATGATGGATTTTGGGGCTGCCAGCACTGGGAAGAGATAAATGGGCATAGACTAAAGAACATTTTTACCAGGATTAGTCTGCTCGGGAAATTGAGGGCTCTAAAAGTCCAGAGACTGAGATTTTTGTTAATTTTGTCCACCAGTTCTTTCCAGGATATTTGTTTGATAGTTGATTCTTCCATAGGCGCTCTGAGATTCTTTGAGAGGAGGCTGCCTTCCGAAAACTCCAAGATTCTAAGAATATTTCTCTTGGTGATCCTAGGAGTATTGAAGAAGTAGGTCCGGGATTTTTCCTTGTTGATTTCAAGGCCGCTAGCTTCCAGAAAGGTGTTCAAACATTCTTTAATTCCCCTAGCTTCATGCACCGAGGAGGGGCCCATCAGCATGTTATCGTCCACAAAATGTTGATGGATATGTGGGTCCATCCCGTTTGTTAGGGATAATCCCCGAATTTCATTTGTTGCTCTCCTATTCTTGAGCATCCTTCCTAGCCCTTCCGCCGCAATTATGAAGAGTAAAGGAGATAGGGGATCCCCCTGTATAGTACCTCGAGACGCGTTGAAGGGACTCGAAGGGGATCCATTAACCAAGATTGAGAAAAAGGCAGAGGAGACCATATTCATGATCCAGTTAGTCCATTCCTCCACAAACCCAAAAGCTTTCAGAATACCTGCCAAGAATTTCCAATTCATTTTATCATAAGCTTTGGAGAGGTCAAGTTTCAAGAGCATACCTGGATTCCTCATAGCTTTGAGGGAATGGATAGTTTCATGGACCAGAATAATACCATCCAAGATTTGTCTTCCTTCCACAAACCCTGCTTGTTCTAGAGAAATAATAAGAGGTAGGAGAGGTTTAAGACGATTAGAAATTACCTTGGAAATGATTTTGTAGATAACATTACACAGGGCGATCAGTCTTAGTTTGCTTGGGTCCTCTGATCCACTTTCTTTTGGAATGAGATTTAAGAAAGTCGAGTTGAGAGCTCTGAGAACACTCTCAGATTTCCTGGAGTCCTCCACCAGGGACCAAATTTATTCTTTCAACCAATCCCAGCCAGCGTGGAAGAAGTTTGTGGTAAAACCATCCGGGCCCGGTGCTTTATCTTTAGCTAATTGTTTAACAACATTTTCTACCTCCACCATCTCAATGGTTTTTCCAAGTATTTGGTTATGATCCTCCATGATGATCTTGGGAATGTGACTTAACACCTCTCTTTGGGATTCCTCCCTATCTCTATCTAATTCCTGTAGGAGCTTGGCGAAATAAGAGTTCAAGGTGGTCTCCAACTCTTCTTGGGATTCGGCAATGCTCCCATGCTCCTTCTGCAATCTATCCATCATGTTCCCCTATCTGTGTTGAATGGCCGCTTTGTGGAAAACAATGGTATTTCGTTCTCCTTCCTGAAGCCATTTAATTCTATATTTTTGGTTCCAATAGACTTCCTCTTGTTGTTCTCTATGATTGAAGTCCTGCAACAGAGCCTTTACCTGAAGCCTCAGTTCTTCTGAGTAACCACTGGTCATTACTTGAGTTTGGTGTTGCTTAATTTTGATCTCTAAGGTCTGTTTTTCGTGGAAAATGTTGTCGAATGACTCCTTATTCCATTTCTTGATGTGGCCTTTAAGGAATTTAAGATTTTGTTGAAATTGATACATACGGGTGCCTCTGATAGGAGGGGAGCTCTCCCACCATTCATTGAGTTTCTCCTGGAAGTCTGGTTGGAGGAGCGAGAATTTCTCGAATCTGAATGGTCTTCGAGGGTTGACTTCGACATTTTCCCATTCCATACTTATGGGCCAGTGGTCTGACCCTGCCGCTGGCATAACCACCACTTTGAGGTTACCACCAGCCATCATGACCGATTCAGAAAGCAGGAATCTGTCAAGTCTGCATGCTATCCCTCTGTCTCTCGTCTGCTTATTGTTCTAGGTGAATATGCCATTGGAAGTTCTGACATCAATCAGGTCCAGATCATTAATAGTATTATTAAAGAGAGTACTCGCAGCATTTAGATTCCGAATGCCTCCTTTTTTTCATTAAGGTTCCTGATTAGGTTAAAGTCACCTCCTATAATCCAAGCTTTGTCCTTAACTAGGGATTTTAAGTCAAAGAGCGACTCCAAAAAGGCAGGTTTCTGTTCAGCCCTCGGGGGACCGTAAACATTGGAAATGACTCCTCTTACTCTGGTACCAAGAATGTGGAAATCTGCCGTGAGAGTGCATGGGGTGGCAAGGAAACCTGATAAATGCACCTCACGAGGGTTCCAAAGGATTCCCAGACCTCCTGCCGCCCCTCTAGCGTCTACTGCAACCGATTCGCACCCCTTCCACACTTTTCGAGCTATACTTGCAAGTTCTTCTCCTGAGCATTTTGTTTCCTGTAGGAAGATTATCCCTGATTTGTCTCTTTCAATCCTTCTTTTAAGAAGACGTTTTTCAAGACTGCTTTTACAGCCTCTGATATTCCAAGTTGTAATCTGCATCAAGAAGGGGTTAATTAGAGGGGGAAAGGGCTGCATCTATTGTTGGATACTACCCTGAAGCCAACCAGTCGTTCACCTATTGCTCTGATTCGTTGGACATTTCTAGGTCTTCCCCTCTTATCTTTATTCGAATTTTTCTTACCTTCAAAGACTTTGAGGGATTCAACCACTACCCCAAGGGAGCTTGAGTTTTTAGCTTGAATGATGGCTTTCTCCAGCAGGGAAACCTGCTGAGGGGGGATCTGGGATGGATCTTTATCTAAACAGGCCGCTTCCATTCTCTCAAGGTCTAGGTCACATGTTTCCATGTCTTCTGAAACGACTTCCACAGTCCCTGAATCTTTCTTGGTTTCCTCTGGTTGGCTCTGTAGAAGGGGATCCTGGTTAGTTTTATTAGTGCCAGGAATTTCTTTTGGGGTTATATTCTTACCAGTTGCTTGGATGTCTTTGTCCTGTTCCTCTTGTTGTTTTTCTTGAAGTTTATCCCTCACTGTGTCTACCTGTGAGTCGGTTATGTCTTTTGTCTGATCTTCCTGAAGGGTTTCGAACCGGTTCTGTGTCTGCACTCTTTTGTTTATTTTCAGCCCTCAGATCTTCCTCGCTTGCCGCTTTTTGTTTTGAATTTTGGTGAACCCCTCTGCATCCTGAATTTCTTGCTCTTTCTTCCCTCCTGGTATTTTATTTTGGGGGCAGTCTCTAAATAGGTGCCCATGTTCGTGGCATCTTCTACAACAGAATGGGATCTGCTCATAATCTATGGCCTAAAACCATTCCTCATCTTCCCAAGTTAACTCTATTCCATCCGACAAATCTCTGGAGATGTTAAGGTAGATACATATTCTGGCATACGATATGTATTTCCTCTGTCTCGTTTGCTCTGAGACTTTGATAAAGTTCCCCAAAGTGTTCCCTATGTCCATCAAGATTATAGAAGTAGGGGCCATTCTCAAATATTTTCGTTCTGTCCTCTTCATTGAAGAAAATAATGGTGAAGAACCCTTTGGCTCCCAGTTGGAGATCAAAGTGTCCTTGAGATTTCCATGTTGAGTTGATCCACCATACGAGGGTCTTTTCTGTGGGCCAGATCCCCACAAATTTTCTTATGAGTGCCCTTTCTTTCATGTATTGAATGTCCTCCTTGACTCTTTCGAATTTGATCTGTAGTCTTGGTATAGTCTTGGATTTCGGGACACATTGTCCTTTCCTTCTTGCACTATGATTATTTGTTTCTTCCTTTTTGGTTCCGCTGCAACCTTCCCCATCTTTGGGCGCAATCTGAGCATTGACTACTCCTTTTACTTTGTCATTTTCTTTTCCCAAGATAACTGACTCTGCCTCTACTCTTTCGTTCCTTCCACGGTCCCTCTCCCCCGAGGAGGAGCATAAACCATCTTGAAAGGGGACACATTGTCCTTTCCTTCTTGTACCGTGATTATTTGTTTCTTCCTTTCTGGTTCCGCTGCAACCTTCCCCATCTTTGGGCACAATCTGAGTATTGACTACTCCTTTTACTTTGTCATTTTCTTTTCCCAAGATAAGTGACTCCGCCTCTACTCTTTCATTCCTTTCACGGTCCCTCTCCCCTGAGGAGGAGCAAAAACCATCTTGAAAGGTTACTAGTGAACAATCACTGACCTTCCTGCACACCGAGAAACCTACCTCCTACCGTCCTCCAGATTTTCATATCCCTTACAACCCTTGCATTAATCATAAATATTTATTGTTTGTGTTTTTACCGACATTATACATATTTTAAAGTTTGAAATATATTGTATCTTGAAAACGTCAAATTTACGAAATTTATAATATTGTTTATGATTTAAAAACAATATGGAGTACACATCATCTTGTGAGCAGGGAATGTTGTAGCATTGCGTTGACCAAAAAATAGTTGTTTGTCCATATAAAATATGGAGCAACAGGAAGGAGATGGTTGACATGGGTTAGCACCGGTAGGGTTTGGCAACCATAGTCTCAAAGAAAGAAATAGTCGAAAGAGTGAAAATTTACAATGAATGGACTTATAGGTATATGCTTACCATGTACCAAATACTTACAGGTTGGTGAAGTAATCAATTTTTTTAAAACTTCGAATTGGTGAAACAAAAGCTCTGATTCTTTGCATGGATTGGTGAAGTAATTAATTTCATGAAGATTGTGAATATCTCCAATATCCTGAAGACTGGTGAAATTGCTAGACAAAATCTCCTATAAATTGATGAAGAACTTAAAAATCGACTTTAATATTGATTCTGGTGGTATGGTGGTTAACTAGAAGAAGGGTTCAATTGGAGCATGCGATTCTGTCAATGGATTAATGGAGTTATGCCGCAATTATCTTCCTGTGTTTGAAAATTTTTGAAAATTTTGGTTATGTTTATATATTTCAAATAATAATTCATTCGTATGAATTATTATAAACTGGTGGGTACATTAAATGCTCGCCCTTCCAAAGAACTCTCGAACCAACAGCCTCGAAATATTATTAAACTATTGTTTATATCATTGGTTTATGTATTTGTTGATTTTAATATGGAGTAAGCTATCTACCCCACCAGCACGGGGCCCATCTGACGTAGTAGGGTGATAGCTTACTCAGTTATATTTCTGTGAGGCCAAGAACAACCAATTCCAACACCTACTTTCACACCAACTGCGCTCTCCAATTCATTCATCCATAAATTTAGCCATGGAAATTTTTGTTTTTTAAATGCAAGTTTAAAATGATAAGTTTTGATTGGAATTTTTATGAAAATTGCAAATGTATGTTTAGAACTGTATAATTTTAGTCAACTCCATAAAAATAAATGGAAAGATCTAACACTTGGAAGGTTTTACCAACTTCCTTTGTAACAATTAATCAACTCCTTTGTTTGTTTTATGGAACCCAATCCAAGTTTAAACCTTGGATTATTTATCCTTCATGATCACGGAGGTTAAAGTTTTAAACTAGCATACACACAGAACATTGGCGTTATCAAATCCATAACAATTGNTTAGATTAGGTTTAGATCGGTTTAGTCTGTAGATTCAATTTGATTTGGTAAATTGGTATTTTTCATTATTGCATTATAAGGGAGTGTAATAATAGTTTGTTGTAGAATTGACCTGCAATTAAAATGCAAGAAAATAAGCAAAATCTGTTGTTCTTGGCCTCAAAGTTTTTTTTTTAGGTTAGGGAAATCGCTAACTCGTCGGGATTACATGGGCGAGGCCCAGGTTCAAAGCCGTCGGCTGCCACTATAAACCCCAGGTATATCCAACAGCCCGCAAGCCAAATATACCAGAAACTTGTGACTCACCAAGGGCCTAGACGTCCCGACTCCAATCCAGAAGAGGCTTGGACTCACTGTTACCTAAAGATAACGAAGTAATCTATCACCAAACAGAGTCAAGTGGGCCCCGGTGCAAATGGCCTGGTAGATAGCTTACTCCTTTTAATATTGATTATTTATGAATAACTCATTCATTGAGCTTTATTAAAATTTGGCTTATGTATTGATGAGCATGAAATTTGGCTTATGTATTAAATGAGAGTAAATATTGAACCTTGTTTGGATAACTCCTCAAAGTTAGTGAAAATTAATAAATGAGATTAAATATTGAACCTTATTTGAATAACTCCTCAAAGTTAATAAAAATTAATCAGATTGCTACTCAATTTTAATGCCCTTCAGCAGGCTTTTGAATCTCAACCTGCTTGAGATCTAATTGTCAACAAACAATAAATAATTATATTAAAGTTTGTACAGCAAATTAGTTATTGATCCCCTCAAAATTGATAGCTAAACTAGTTATTGGTCACCTCAAAATTGATAGCTAATGCCAACAAGGTTTGAAATAAATAAAATAAATATTATCATTTAATAAAAAATAAAACTATAAAATTAATATGAAGCTTAGTTTGGGCTTCGTATGCTTTGAATGAATATGGAGCAATACGTCCAAATTGTCAATGCGCGTCAAAGAGTTACTGTGGCGAGGATTGCGTGCCTGTCACATCACGTTATTGATTTCACGCGTGTGTCATATTGACGGTGACCTTACGAAGCTTCGCCGTAAACACCTGTGTATATTTTGCAAATTAAAATGATGATAACTTCCACCATTTATTCCATAAGTTAGACTAAGCTACTCATTACCCATCACCTAATTACTTAGAATTTGCTTATTAAAAAATGGGAGACTAATATGTGCAACGCCTTTTGATATGAAACTTAAAGAAATGGATTAAAGATGAGCCATTTATTGGAATTTCAAATAGCGGATACCCCTCAAAATTGTCGATAACAATCAAAATTTGAAACGTTTTCTTTATTTTAAGCTGGATTTTGACGGTCTTGGTAAAATCTTAGCTGTATTTGACGGGTAAATTGACCCATAACGTACACCTAGGCAAACATGTCAATCATTCTGGGTAACTGATACAAGATTATTTTTTATTAAAAATGGCTACATGCAGAAGCTACAATGCCATAATTATAATGTATGACAGCAAGCCCAGAGGCAACACAGTGTTTCAACCAATATTGGGTAGGTGAGCCCAAGAACCAATCAATTATTATTTTTAAAATAAATATGGGACAGCGTTACATTCAATCTCAGTAATACTGTAATATCTGGGGAACCTGAAAAGTCTTCAGAGATCTCAAAAGCAAGCGTCCAACATACAGCAACAACAGAGGGTAGCACAACTGCAATTAAAAACAAGAAGAAGAAACATTCTGAGTACCCAATTTTCAGATTTGTAATATGAGTTTAACTATATTCATTCAATACAGAAATGATAAACTCACCAGCCTTTCCAGAAGCCATCTCCTCTCTGCTGTGTCTGAGCGGGAGCATAGTCCTGAGTAGGAGGATAAGCTTGCTGAGGATACCCAGGAGGAGGCGGAGGATATGCCTGCGGATACCCTGTTCACAGTAACACAAAACCAGTTCCTCTCAATACTTCTCCATATCACAACACTTTTCTCCAGATATGGTCAAGAGTTTTGAAAAAATAACGAATCTGGAGAGCTGATCACAGAGATCTAATAAATGAAGCTGCTATACCCATCTAAATACATATCTGATTTGACAAATTTCATAACTTTTCCAAAATCAGAACAGCCATTCGTTGCCATTGAAATGACTGAACATATCCAGCCATGTCTTATGACAAAAGAAACAAAACGTTTATAGGGTACCAAATACATGGAGCCCAACAAACTGTAAAACGGACAGAACGAGATTAGAAAAGAAAACCTTGAGGAGGAGGAGCCATGATCTGGTTGTTCTGATTGTAATTTGAGGCCATAGTTGTACAGCGTTGGAGAATGAGGTACAATCAATCTGCAATCTAACTCTACTCTGATTATCAAATGATAAATGCCTGGAACGATACGCGCTGTCGTTTGGGCTTCGTGTGGTTTGAATGAATATGGAGCAACCCGTTCCATGGTCTCTTATAGCAAAACTCAATGCGCGTCAAAGAATTACTGTGACAAAATTGCGTGTCTGTCACATTACGTTATTGATTTTACGCGTCTGCCATATTGAGGGCGACCATACGAAACTTCGGCGTATACACCTGTGTATATATTTTTTAGTTGAACCGTGGGAAACCACCGGCCAGCCTTGGTGGTGTTGGAGAAGACAATTAGGAGAAGACTTCTGTTCACACAACAATCAACCCATCTATTACTTAAAAGATTCAATTGAACAAATCCCATCTATTATTTAAAAGATTTAATTGAACAAACAATATTTGGGACGAAAAGTTCACATGATAAGTTAATAAATTTAGTTGCACCAACTAGCATGTGAGACAAGAGTTAGGCCAATCGATAAAATAAATTTAGTTGCACCAACTAGCACACGGGACAAGACAAGAGTGCAGGCCGATGGAATCCGCAAAAGATATTTTACATGTAGCAGAGTAATAAATGTTGAGGCAGCTGCACTGTGGGTTGTTGAATCGCAACTTGTTTGAGATCCAACAATTCACAGTACAGCCGCCACAGAATTTATTGTTTTGCTGCATGTTGAATATTGTTAGTCATAGAACGCTCTTATCCAACATCACAGACCAAAATAATGAGACAGTAACATTTATAATGTGATAAAATATATATAAATTTTGAATTTTTTTTATAAATAATTTAATTTCTATTAGTAAATAAAAATGGAAATTATGGTTATCGGATGCATATCACATTATATAGAGGTGATCTTAAAGCATTTAAAATGTCTAATCAAATGAAACTAAGAAAAATCTTTAATTTTGTATTTTTTTACACACTGGTTTATTTTAGTGATGATGGATCTACAACTAAGTCAATAACCAAAACTTATTATTTACTAAAACGAGATGCTTCTTATTTAGATTAGAATTCTCATATTCATGTGTTAATTTGATTTCTTTTAATGATGTATCCATATTTACTACAACTTATGAGGAAAATCAATTTGAAGGTTGGAGAATTTTTATTGTTTGTTTTATATTATTATTTTATATTCTGTTTTTATTTATTGATTTTTTAATTGGCAAATCTTCAAAACTCTTTTTTTCATCTTTCAAAGAAGGAGGATTAAATGGCTACCAACTTTTAGATTTGAAGAACTACCTATTTTATTTTTTAAGCTAATTTCTTGGTCGTGGATAAGATTTATGAAGGTTTATTGTTTGATGACAATGTCAATACATAAAGATCTTATTTGCATAATCCAAGCGCTAGATGAATTTGTAATTTCCATGCTCAAAAATATTATGTTTGGAAGATGTTTATTAAGATAAACTTTCAGGCAAATGTGGACATTGTAAAGAAGCTTGTTTGGTCCTCTCACCATCAATGTTTAAATATCTACCAAAAGTAATGCCAATATCTTTTAAGATTGAATGGTGCCGAAAAAGAAGAGGCATATTTGGAAGTCAAACTTATACGTAAATTTTAGATACCATCATAGTTGTCGGATCAAACTTTGGAAACCATTCAGTGATAAATATCCTTGCTCTTCCCCAAAATCAAGGTTTGTCCTCATCAAATATTTTCTTGTAATCATCCTAGGAATAGATCCCTACTAAAAAGAAACCTTTAGAGCAAAAAATTATCTCACAATTTTTTTGTCTAGTTATAATATATCCATTTGTGCAAAATCCATTAAATCTACATATTACTACCTTGTATTTAAGTGATATCAAAAGCTCATTCACCTATGAATACTTGACCTACAAAATGGGCACCTTATTTAGTTCCTCAACAAGATATGGATTTGGAAAAATTGGTAGTTATGATGATAAAGGAGATTCCTTCAAGTAACACCTTTATAAAAACTTAGGATGGAGGATGTAGGTACTTGATACCTCACGACCCCCTAATTCAATTGCAAAAACAAAGATAAGGTAAAGTCCTTATAAATGTTGTAATAAAAGAATGTGAGTAGATTATGTCATTTCTTACCCTTGTGAGAATTGATTCACAGTAGGATCTAGGAGCCAAGGGGATTCACACAATTCGATATTACACACAAATTATGCACAAAACAACTAAAAGAGTGAAAAATATCATACACAAATGTAGTCAATAATAAATATTATTATGACTGTCCAACATGTAAATATGTCTGGATCATGTTTATATTACACTAGGAAGAAATCGTTATCCTTTGGATTCCATCTCGATGCATACATATGTCAGACTCTGATTTGACCCACAAACCCCCCTAGGTGGACCAATCATCTCACTAACCATCCCAAACGGTCACAAATGCTAGAGTGAACATGGATGGAGTGTGATGGAACATAAATGAAGGCATTCTAGGCATGAGTGAGCACATGGGTAAGTAGGAATTGCTCTAGGAGGCAATAAATGCCCAAGGAAGGAAACAAACCACCACAAACATGCACTAATGCCTAAGTTCAAACATATTCCCTGAATCTAGGGATGGGGGAGAGCACCAAGAATGATATGTCATTAATGAGGGCGCCTACCAGTCTAAATGATCAAAGTGGAGCGTCTCAACTGTCAGAATGATCAAAGTGGAGCACCTCAATTGCAGTAAATGATCAATATAGCCTTAGTCTAGACCATGGGATATAGCATGAAGGCTAATGAAATGTGTCGTAGGTGTATGATCATGGTACTAAGGTGGATTATTACTCTAACACCCCCCTTAAGCCTAACTTAGTACAACTTATACCAAAATATTATTGAGTCCTTGGTACCTAAGGCTCAAGTCACCTCATACAACATAAATTTTATTAGGGGCACCCGCAAGAAGCTGCTACCCAATTATGATGCAATGGGAGCGCGTGAGCAGAAAAAAACAAGAACGCGCATGCACCCTTGGACGCACGCACGTGATCCTGCTTCGGCAGTGATGAACCTCCATGCCGGATTGCCAGAGTGGACAATAGGAGTGTGCATGCGCCCCTAAGTGTGCGCACACGTGTAAGTGCGCACACACGTATGTGGACGCACGCGCGTGTTTTGTGCATTCGCATACAGGGACGCGCGCACGTCCTTGTGTTTTAAAAAAACAAAAAAACAAAACAATGAACAATTTTGTTAGTTCACAACCCACCCGCGAGCGCGCAAGGAGGCGAAAACGATGTCCAAGGAGGGGAAAACGACACCCACGAATCCCAAGGGAAGTGTTCAAGCAGCCTAAAACGACACCCACAACGTTGGAGTAAGGTAGATGGAGTAGTATTTGCATTTTTTTTGTTTTTTTTAATGTTTTTTTTTTGTTTTTCAAATAAAATACAAAATTAAAAAAAAATTGCAAATGAATTGAAATGGGTAAAATTTGATATTGCAAATAAAAATTACCTAAACATAATGGCAAATACCAATGAACTATCCCAAGAAAGGAGTGAAACAAACCAATCAGAGGACCCAAACCCTGAATTAAACGAAGAAAACCTTGAAGATGAATTACACGGGGATTTAAACCAATTAAGAATATTGAGTGATGAACTGAAGAACACCAGGGAACCCTCTCAGGTTTTCCTCGCCACATCACTACAAAACATAATAGAATCTATCAACATTTCCCATAGTGAGATAACCAATTTGAGCCAATATGGGGCTCGAATGAGAGAACATTATGGCATTGGTATGTCCAAAGAGGATATAAAAAACCTGAATATCACAAAATCACAACTGGAGGAAGAGATGGTTCATGGTTTTTGATAAACCTCCATGCAACAATGTCGAGGTCCCATAGTATTTTCTCAGGAAACTGTGGGTTGAGTTTGTGTTAGGGTTCTATGTGAACTACTTCGACATCAGTGAGTTCCAGGGCGTCGGTTTTGGCTCAACCCAAGATCGACCTCATGCCCACCAGAACCCACTCAGAGGACCTCCTGCACCTAGGCGAGAGACAAACCTGCTTCCTTAACCCCTTGGGCTAGGTAGCAGGCTAGATGAGATCCATGAGTCCGTTATATGTGCCACACGACACCTTCTCATGCATACCACATTTGTGGCTATGTCCTCGTAGAGAGAGCAGTACCACCTCGAGAGACACACTTCTGCACGGTCTACTGGTGGTGGGTGAGGGAGAGCAACTATAGCACAGCTACAGGTGGTAGCTAGGATGATCCATCCAGCTCAACGGGACCAGTGCCATATCGTTGTTGTTGTTGTGGGAATCCATGCCATGTTCCCACTCAGGAGCATGCCACAGAGAGCTACCTACACCAAGTTAGTTATTGTTTTATTTAATGTTCAAATATTGATTATATGTTATGCAATCTCATAATTTCTAATAAATTTAACTTAGAATCAGATGTTGATGAATTGATTTGTTTTAATGTACAGTTATTCAGTGCTGAGTCTCCAACACCCAAGTGGGAGGACGTTGGTTCCTTCAACCTAGATGGAGCCATGGAAACTACAGAGGATATCGCAACACCATACACATAGGTATTTTTCTTTCAGTAATTAAATTTAATGTTAGTAGTTAATCTTGTCATCCATTGTAGTTAATATTTAGTAATTGAATCTAAATATTTTTTTGCAAATGAACAGGTGTCCATAGGAGTGAGTGACCAGCCATCCCCGCCAAGGATCAGTAGATCCCCTTGTGAGAAGGTATCTTGTAATAAAGTATAAATTTAATTTCAGTTTTAATGGCTTAGATTTGTATAGTTATATTTTTTATGTACTAATGTACGAGGCCATGAATATGTATGTAGGTTTGAGTACATAGGCACGTCGGTGTCACTATCTCTCCATCGACTGCCTTTTTCCCACCATATATGCCAGCTGTAACCCATGGCATACATGTCCCTTTCCCTGAATCCCTCCCCACCCTGTTTCATCCATCCCTTGCCTCCCATCCACCACGGCACTTCCATCTAGCTCCCCCTTCTTTGTCATAGCCTTCGCTCACTCCCCCTCACCCCAACCATCCATCCCCTCCNATTTCCACCCTCCCCCCTCTGACCAGGATACACCATCCATCCACATTCACCCATCGCTCCACCCCATCCCAGACCTTAGCCCCCTCCCCCATATCCCCCCCCCACCCTTGTTTCCTCTTCCAGGGTGTCCCATTCCATTCTACAACCAGTTGGGGTTTATTGTCATACATCACCACTTCGCCCACTTCAGTCCACACCCTCTCTCACCGTGCCCCCTAGTTTTGTAGACAACATTGATGTGGCTACATCCTCCGCTATGTCATCCACCCTAACATCAAATCAGGTTGTCCAGCCCACTGCTCCACCTACCACCCCCAAGGACCAGCCGAATGCTCCACCTGCCACCCTCGAGGACTAGCTGATTGCTCCACCTACCAACCCCCAGGACCAGCTTATTGTGTTCACGGTGATATTGATTAGTTTATGAAAATATTGTGCAATATTAACGAAAATTAACATAGGCAATAAATTGCTTGAGTTATCTTACTGTTTAAATGTTGTAGGGTGGCATTGCCGAGAGACTTGGATCACGGAGGAGGGTAGCCCGCTCACCACTTATTGTCTTATCTGAGGTGAGCTATTTAAGATTTGAAAACATAATTTGATTTTTAAATTGTGTTTTATACTTGTATAATTTCCTGTAAGAGTTGACATTTGATTGTTGTCATTTCAGAGCCCAAGGGGAGGTTGTCAAAGTGTCCAAAAGAACTGGGCTTCCTCTAGCTCGAAGAAGAGGAAGATCGATTTTGGAGGTGCTCCTGGGAGCTTCGAGGGTGGGCAGGAGGATTGAGAGACCCTCCTATGTAAACTAGCCATGATGTGGCATTTTGGCACGAGTTGTCATATTTGGTATAGGGCACGAGTTGCCATATTTTGTATACGACACGAGTTGCCATTGTATAGACATTGGGAACGATGTTCCGGCATTTTGGCACGAGTTGTCATATTTGGTATAGGACACAAGTTGCCATATTTTGTATACGACACGAGTTGCCATTGTATAGACATTGGGAACGATGTTCCATTTTTCACTACTACTGTATATGATTGGAAATTTGTGTATATTAATATATCATTTTGCACTTCTTTATATTACTTTTCCTTTTATTACATATTTGCATACATTATGTCGAATGCAGTAGTAGTTTATAGTCGATGCGTTTGCAATACTTATTGTTGGCCAAGCAATAAAGTCTATATGTTCACAATAAAATGCATAAAAAATTTAACACTGTAGGTTAGTTAAAAAAAAAATACACAACTGCATAAACGTGTACAATACCAATGATAATTTTAAATACCAAATACCTGATCTTGTAAATCATAGTGAAATAATTTTTCAATCTAGCAAATTTTTTCATGAAGTATTCTTCTTACTACCAAATAATTTTTTTGAGATCTTTTTCTAGTTTTCCAATCCTCCCTTCACCCCTCAGCCCTTCCATTTGTTGTCTCGGCTTATCACACCTAGCTTCGGCCTTGTTATTGTAGACCTAAACCTTAAGGACCTAGACCTAACTAGAAACCTAACCTAAAACCCTAGGTTTCTACCCTTCAAAACCATTCCTCCCTTCTCCATCTCCTAACCTACTCGCTTACCTTTCCACCTCTCCTCTCTCATTTCCTAACCCTAAGCTTGGACTCGCATACTCCTATCCTCGACCTATAGGATCAAACCTTTTCCCCCTTTCAAAACCCCTTTTCTAGCCTTAGCCTCCCTCCTAGGACTCTACAAGTCAAGCCCTCTGAAACCCTAGCTACCAACAACTCCTAGATAAGAATCAATTCTAACTAAAGTTGGTCACTCATTCCAAAAAGAATCATTACAACAAGCACACCAAGTAACCTTAGGATTTCTTAAATGCCACAATCCCTAGCATAACCTAGGCTTTATAATCAATGAGGAAACCCTAACCCAAATGGTGTTTTGGGGTTAGCATGCATAACCTAGGTTTTAGAATCAATGATGAAACCCTAAACCTAGGAGGGAATCCCTAACACCAACCCTACCTAACCATCTCTTGTGGCCTCTTATAAAGTACTATTTTGTTTGTATATGAGCATTACTAGGATTGTATTCATATGTCACATATTCTTTATAGACTAATCAAATGAAATACTTCAAAGCTTAAGCATGGATTACTTCACATAAGCTAGGGTTAGAGCTTCATGAGCACTCCTTTTATAAACCATAGTGAAATAAGTAAAACATAGCTCATCTTCCACAACTCATACATTAAAAAATCATGAATGAAAGAGGCTCTATAATAGGCTTATGCCTAGAGTTGATAAGAATAAATTAACATGCAATAGATGAAGGAATGAAGGAAAGGATGGGAAATGAATGCATAGAGAGTATCAACCCTAGATTTATACCATAGTTACCATGCAAGAATCATAATGAAACAAAGCTAAAAATTGATTACATGTGTTTTGGACTTACCTTGTCCATATCAATAGGCCGTCTACTCCATTTTCTAACCTTTACTAACCCTAGTACTATCTATAAAACTAGACTATAATACTACCTATTAGGCATCCATAAGACACACCTAAACCATTATATTCTAGCCTAACCCTTGCTAAAGCCCTTGCCCTAGACTCCTACCTTTCCCTCTCTCTAAAGCAAGGCTTATTCCTTTCATTTCCACACTACTTAGAACCCCACAACTCTCCCTATATCTCTGACTATAAATTCCATTTTGGACAGCACTAGAACATCACTAACTCATCCTAAGCTACCCTAACTTCTCCCTTAGCCATAGCCCTAACCTCTTAGCATGCTAAGACCCTAACACATGGATAACTTCGTCACTATTTTGTCCTTTAAATTCCTCTCAGCTTGCCTAATTCTTGACTGTAATATCCTATTTAGGGAATCCCTAATAGCCTTCTTACCCACCTATCCTAGCCTAAGGTCACTTCCTTGCCTTCCTATCTTACCCACTTACTAACGCCTCACCTCAAATTTGTCCAAAACCCAATTTAAAGTGGCACAAAGACACCCTAAAGGGATTGTATCTAAACAATCATTCCCAACCATACTTAAACAAATTTGACAGTGGTATATAAACATCCATAACTTGGCAAAATACAAGAAAAGGCCTTGAATTGCTTGCAAGTCATTGTGTCATCAAAAGCCAAGTGAATATACTTGTTATCATTCCTACTTGACTGGAAATTACATCTTGGACTGTCATAAGACATTTTACTTGACTAGAAATTTGATTTGGTTTAAGAGTCCCGTTGGCTTGGAAACTTGGCACTTATAAAATTGTTTATCGCTAATGTTTACCTAAAAGATTGTACCTTTGTCTTGACAAGCTAAAAAGTGAAATATAGGACTCTCATAATGCTAAATTCTTGGTTGGAAATACTTTTGTTTTGATAGTACCTTTCACTAATTCAAAGTGTCATTTCAACTCTTGTTTATGATTAGTACTTGCATTTGGGATTGTACGCTCATTTTGGAAAGCTGGAAATTAGTGTTTTGGACTGTCATAATCATTTTTTGACTTGGTTGGAAATCATTCTTAGTTTGACAGTCATATCTTCATGAAAAGTGGATTGATTGGGGCCTATGTCAATGTATGTCGGTTGCAAAAGAGGTTGACTTTGTACGATATGATGATAAAGTCCCATCAACACCACTAACATGCTCCAACCACATGCATAATTGAAAGGAAAATTACATCCAATGTAGTTCATGAAACCCTAGCTATGTTGTAGTGCAGGTATATATCTTCTCGGTATATGGTTATACTAGTTTCTAGTTAAGTGAGACTAACAAATATAATGATATAAATTTAATGAGTTCATAAACCCTAGTTTGTAGTTATATGTCTAAATATGTGAACCCTAGATTTTAAGTTTGTGGTTTCTAGTTCAGAAACCCTAGATTTCTTGATATTTGTTCTTATAGATTAGGTATATGGTCTAGGTATTTGTAATCCTTATTTTTTAGGTTTGTGGTTTGTAGTTCATGAAACCCTAGTTTTTTTTTCTATTTATGCATGTAGCTTAGATAGGTGGTTTAAGTATTTCTACATAAGTGAGACTAACGGAGCACATGATCTCTATGTATGTGAATTTCTACTTTATAAAACCCTAGTTTGTAGTTATATGTGTACATTTATAAAACTTAGTTTTTAGGTTTATGGTTTGTAATTCTTGAAACCCTAGTTTTTTTTCTTCTATTTTCTCTTGTAGATTAGGTATATGCTCTAAGTGGTTCTACATAAGAGAAACTAGAATAACACAGAAGAAAAAACACATGTGAGGAGGGTGGAAAGGGAAACTAAGAAAGAATAATTGTGTAAAGTGATCCAAGACATAAAAAAATTCTTCCTTGACAAATAAAAAATGAAACAAGTTCCTGAATATGTCTTCTATAAAAGACAGATCAAGTTAAAAGAAGAAGGATAATGAATAGGCTAGGAACCATTGCGAGATGTACAAGAGATGCAAAGGGAAAACCATCATGTTCTCATTAAGGTATCCACACTATAATTGTTTTCCTCGTTAGGGTTTATAAAACCTAATCATCTTTCATCATACATGCATTGGGTATGGGGGAATTGAGAGAGATGTGAGGGGGGGGGGGGGGGGCATAAGAGCTTCCACCTTCACGTGCTTGGCCCTATTCAGTAGAGAATATTAAATTATTCTCGAAATAGAGAGGAGCTCAATGAATGGTTAGTAATTATCCATTTCCCACAGTTATTTCTTTGAAGCATTATTGTCATAACATGTATTCTATGACTCATAAAATTTCTTTTGGTGTATATAATTGTAGTGTTGAAATTTTACTAATTTCTATTTCACTCATCCCTTGGAACTTGTTATAGATAGCCTTGGGAAACATTTTGAAATTTCAAAATCAAAATTGGCATTTTGATGTGATCAATGGTCTTATATACTTTGTTTTGGTATTCTCCATGTTTCCTTGGGTGAACTCTTATTACCCATTATTTTACTTGAATATTATTGCAATTTACATTATAAAATTAAAAATGTTCATTATTAATGTTGTTTTTCTTCATTGAGATCAACTACTGAGATTGTATTTTTTTAGCTTCACTTTGTCATTTTCGTAAACAAGCAAATATTTATTTGAGGGGTCCTAACATGAAATTCTTGCAACAAGAAAATATTTGTAATATGTTGAAAGATTTTTTTAAAGGTAAAGAAAATGTAGACATTGTCAAGATCCACAAATCAAGGGAAGTTGTTCGAAGAAATTATAAGTATCGGAAACATATACATATTTACAGGACATGGGTAAGAGCAATGATGCAATGCCATGACATACTTTTAAATTGTAGCTGCTTTAAAAAAATATTTATAGTTGCAAATCTGCATCTTTTCATATTTCGTTTGCTAGACATGTTAGAAACATAAGATTTTTTACTCTCATATTGTTGCTTTGAATATGAACTTTACTACGACTTGTTTGCCATCGTTTGCAAGTTTAACTTTTGTTAAGAAAATTGTTCATGCTTGTTATTACATATGCAATTATGAATCATTCTTTAAAAAATAAAACATCAAATTTATAGGTGGAATTTATGGTTAAATGCAGGCTTATATCTTTGTCTCAATTCATAGTTATTTTATTGTAGCCATAATAATTTGAGGAAGGTATTGTTTCTACTTTGCAAGTATTCAAGTGAAGGAGTTGAAGGTTTGGAATCTGAAGTTGAAGGGTGACTAAAAGCTTGTACCAACCTACATAAGAAAGGTACACAAATTTGATTTCCAGGTCCTACTTTCATTATATCCAAACGATATGTTGGAAATAAGTGATTGCTAAGAATATAGAAATGTTGGAAAAAAGTGAGGTGAAAAATACATACATTCACATCTTTGTAACCCCTAGTACAATTCTAGAATTCATATTTAGTACAGAGAAGCCTAAGAGTGCTCATACCTAACTACTCACTCTCGAAAGACTCCACAAAGAAGGAACAACCAAATATACTAAAGAGGACATAGCATAAATGAAACCTAATTCTCTAAACATCGAGCTTATTCTGCCCCCCTACTTTACTGTTGAATATCCGCTGAAATGCAACCGACTTTTAAAAGGGAAGCTGATTGTGGAATGGTTGAAAACAGGATGTCGAAAATCAGACATCTATGCCATTAGATTTTGGATTAAAAAATGCTAGAGTACTTTATAGGGAATGTGGGCCCCTTCCTCTAGCCTTATATTTTCCAATGAAAGTCTAGATAGAACAATTAGAAACTTAATGGAAACATTGAGCAGTGCTCCTCTATTTATTGTGTATCCTTCCGATCTGAAACTCATTCAACTTAGTTAACTTATCCAAAAATAAAACAAACTATCCTACAAAATGAGGGGAAATACTTGCTTGAGGGAAGAACCTTCTAGAGGTATTTAGCATTAATTAGTTAATTGTTGTGTAAGTTATTTAGTTTGGGAATAATTTTCTAGTTTGAGTTGAGTGCATGTTCGTATAATACTGTTTTCTAGTCTTTGAGTGGAATGCATCCTTAGATTAAGCATTTGAAATTCATGAACTATGAAATCCTATAATAAGGGAATTTTCCTCATTAATAAAAATGGTTTATCTCTTATTTATATATAAGATACATTTTTTTGGGAAGGGGGTATTGATATTTTTTTTTGCAAGTAAGTATTTTATTATCATTTGGTTGCAAAGCAATAACATCTTGAATTTATCCCTCTCGTTTATACATTAGGATTATCTAGAATCCTCCCTTCCACCATACATGATTTATTTCTCTTCCTCAACTAATATGTCTTGGTCCTTTTGGTTTTGTAATCACCATTATCAACCCATCTACCTTCTTCAATTGATTTTATTTGTCATTTCCTCCACACATTGAAATATTGTGTAACAAAAATATTATTCAAGATAAATGTATCCCCATATATATTACTTATTAAGATTTCTATATGTTTCCCTCACACCTCATGATGTCCTATTGTGTTATGTCACTCTTGTTTAGGGATTATGGAGGCTTCCTTCCATTCCAACTCTTTTACTTGTGACGCATCACCTTTCCCAAGGACGAATCACCCTCAAAATATCTCAACCATCCATTCTTACAAGAAACCCTAATGGCATCCATCACCTAGGGTTTCAATTGTAGATATTAAACATTGTATCCTTCTCTCTCTCTCTAAATGGATCCTCACATTTCATAATCCTTTGAGGATTTACAACTTGTTTTGAAAAGTGTGGGCCAAGAATTGTTTAATTCTCTCACTAAATCCCTTAGATCGCAATCTACAGTCTCCACAAACACCTTCTAGATCCACACAAAAATGTAATTACCTATGTATGGGGGAAACCTAGATAGTTTTTTTAATTTATTGATATGGATCCATTAGAGGAAATTTCAATGTAAAATGGGCCTCCTAAGGAAAATAATAAAATAATATTTATTACTTTTGGAGGAAGAAAAGAAAAAACTACTTTTTTTGTTCGTATTTTCGACATATCTCCCTGTGTTTTTACTCGACTTTTGATCAGGAGGGCTCATTGGATGCAGAATTAAATTCTGCATCCAATGAGTACCCACTCAACATACTTTTGACGGATCCCGCTACCCCAAAAACAAGAAATACCTGAAAAAATGTGATGATGATGTTATCATCACATTTTTTCAGGTTTTTCATCATCACATTTTTTCAGGTATTTTTTGTTTTTGGGGTATTGGGATCCTTCAAAATTATTCCAAGTGGGTAATCATTGGATGTGGAATTTAATTCCGCATCCAACAAGCTCTGTCGATCAAAATTTGAGTAAAAACACAGGGAGATATGTCGAAAATACGAACAAAAAAAGTAGTTTTTTTTATGATACCTATCCCCAAATTTATATTAAAAAAATGTTTAAGACCTATACGGTATTTCAAATTTAAATAAATTTCATTGGCTAACACATGATGACATGGAATTTGAATGAGGGTTAAACGACCCATTTTGAGTTGAAATTTCCTCTAATGTTCACTACCTACTTCAAAACATGCCCAACTATGACTAAAAAACAATGCCTCATTGTAGGAAGTAGTTTAGAATGACTTGGTATATCCTAGTTGTAGTATCACTAAGATTATATGTATGTGTATTGTATATGTGGAGTGAAATGAAGAATATACCACTATAAATACTCCTACAATGATAAATACATGGGAAACCTTTTTCTAGGTCTTGGAAGGTAGTTTCTATTCACTGGGTTATTTATCTAACCTGGTGTGAATGTGGTTATAGTTTCATCAATCCCTAGATAAATCTATTAAACATTTTTTTGATGTTTTCACCAAGACTCTTCTTCAAATTAAGATTAGAGATCTTGAATGAATACTTGTACTCAAGTTAATATCGATTTTTCTTACTATTTTTCTTATCAAATTAGGTGTGTTTGAGATCACTTCCCTAGATGAATATTTTCTCCATGCCATAACCATTGAAAAAATATGATATTCTGTATTAGAACCTTCAGTGCTTAGAATCTGATTTTCCAGATCAGATTCAAAGTTGTTGATTGCAAACAATAAATTTGCATGATGACTTAGAGCACCTGCCACTTTATTTTATTTTCTTTTTATATGTTTGATTTCGAAATCATATTCTCTTAAAAAAGACAACCATATTACATGCTTCGCATTCAAATTTCATTGANGAGCCCCTGCCACTTTATTTTATTTTCTTTTTATATGTTTGATTTCGAAATCATATTCTCTTAAAAAAGACAACCATATTACATGCTTCGCATTCAAATTTCATTGAATAAATAAATATTTAAGGCTTATGTTATCAAACATAAGTATAAATTCCCTTCCAATTAGGTAATGTCGTCACATTTTTAAGTCGTGAATTATGGCAACACGTTCTAAATCATGTGTCACATAGTTTTTCTCGTGTTCTTTTAATTTCCTAGATTCATATGCCATAACATAGTTTTCTTGTAATAACCCTCTTCCTAGCCCTTTCTTGCAAGCATCGGTACATACGACAAAATCATTGAATGGATCAACAATATTTAGGATCAGGGCGGTAGTTAATAGATGCTTTAGTTTGTTAAATCTTTCCATGCATTTTTCAGTCCATTCGACCTTTTTTCCTTCCTTCTGTAATGAAGTTATGGGGTAGACCATTTTAGAAAAGCCTTCGATGAACTTCCGGTAGTATCCGGTAAACATTAGAGGAAATTTCAACTCAAAATGGTCCTCCTAAGGAAAATTAATAAAATAATAGTTAAAATAATGAAATAATATTTATTAATTTTGGAGGACGAAAAGAAAAAACTACTTTTATGTTCATATTTTCGACATATCTCCCTGTGTTTCACTTAAATTTCAATCAGGAGAGCTCGCTGGATGCAGAATTAAATTCCGCATCCAATGAGGACCCACTCGGCATACTTTTGATGGGCCTCTCTACCCCAAAAACAAGAAATACCTGAAAAAACGTGATGATGACATTCATCATCACGTTTTTTCAGGTATTTATTGTTTTTGGGGTAGCAGGGCCATTCAAAAGTATGCCGAGTGGGTACTCGTTGGATGCGGAATTTAATTATGCATTCAGCGAGCTCTCCCGATCGAAATTTGAGTAAAAACACAGGGGGATATGTCAAAAATACGAACAAAAAAAGTAGTTTTTTTTATGATACCTATCCCCAAATTTATATTAAAAATTTGTTTAAGATGTGCTCCCTTTTTGAATTTTAAATCATTTTGATTGGCTAATACATGATGACATGGAATTTGTATTATTTTTGGAAGGCCCATTTTAAATTGAAATTTCCTCTAATGGTTACGTTCTTAGGAACTGACCATTCAGTGGTGGCCTTTATTTTCTTGGGATTGACGAAGATTCCAGCCTTGGACACCACATGTACGAGGTATTGAATCTTATCTTTAAAGAAATCACATTTACTGAATTTTGTGTAAAGTTGTTTTTCTCTTACCACTTTTAGAATTATCCTTAAATATTCCTTATGTTCATGTTCGTTTTTAGAGTAGATCAGTATGTCGTCGATGAACACAACCAAACACATATCTAGGCAGTTACTTAGGATTTTGTTCATTAAACACATGAATGCAACAGGTGTGTTTGTCAACCCAAAAGGCATCACAACAAACTCGTAGTGACCATAACGGGTCCCAAATGTCATTTTAAATATATCCTGATATTTTATTTGTACTTGATGATAACCAGACCTTAAGTCTATCTTTGAAAAGATAGTTTCTCTGCGAAATTGATCAAATAGATCATCTATCTAGAGGAGTGGGTATCGGTTCTTAATGCTCATTTTATTTAATTGTCCGTAATATATACATAATCTTAAGATTCTATCCTTCTTTTTCAAAAACAAGAATGGTGCTCCCAAGGGAGAGACACTAGGTCGAATGTAGTTTTTATCAATTAGTTCTTGTAGTTGTGATTTCATATCTATAATTTCTATTATATTCATCCGTTACATATATTTTGATGCTGGTACCGCTCTGGGTATCAGATCGATCGTGAAGTCAATGTCTCTTTTCGGAGGAAGTCCGAGAACCTCTTCCAGAAATATGTCTTCAAACTCCTTCAAGACTGGTATGTCTTCTAATTTAAGTTTATTGTCATTTTAATATCATTCATTATATAGAAAAAAAAACACTTTACATCATTTTCTTACTAATCTCTTCATTCGCAACACAGATATTTCTCTGATTGTAACCTTCCTAGGGATCCCTTTTACTTTTATATTGTTTCCATTTTTGTCAGTACATATAAATGTTTTGTTGAAACAATTTAACACTACTTTATTTTCTTCTAGCCAATCCATTCCTATTAACAAATCATAGGAACCCAATGTAAGAATATTTACATTAACATGCGTAATGAAATCATTCATTATCAATTTACATTTTTTAACAAGATCAGTAACTTTCTGTTTGGTACTGGTGGGTAACTGTACTAGTCACGACTTAGCAAACTTTTTCGGTACTAATTTGCATAATTTAACTATTCTAGGTGATATATAAATTAGGATTTCACCTGAATAAATTAGAATAGAGATAGGTTGATTGTTTCATACCTTCAATTTCAACCATAGAAGTCTGATGATCTGCTTGTCGGTTTTCCAATGCAGTGCAAATTATGGGTATGCTCCTTGCCATGTCCCCAAGTGTAACTTCTTCCTAGATGGGATGAACATAATTTTTTTTTCTTACTGGGTAGTCTTTAAAGTAGTGTGGGCCTCCACACTCCCAACATTTGAAGGGTTCTTTTTTTTGGGTTCTTGTTAAGGACAATAGCAGGTTCTTTTACTACAGAGTTTTGCGGTTTAAAGCTTTTGTAGTTATTACCCTGATATCCCCTAGAGTTGTTTCCAATATTTTTGTGGAACTTATTATGTTTATTTCTTGGATCAAAATTATTTGGCATTTTATTCTTCCAAGCTAGTATATTTTCCCTTTTATTTTTGTTTTGGTCGTAACAAAAGTTTTCCTTTCTCATCGCTTCCTCTAGCATCTTTCGATTGTCATACTCAATCTTTTCTTTGAACATGATAGAAAAACAACTAATGAACCGTTGTATTTTGGGTTTTTCATCAATTATGTAAGGAACGTAACGAAGGATTCTTAGAAACTTACTACAGAGTTCCTTCATAGTCATGTCTCCTAGACTTAGTTCATAAAATTCCTTGGACTTATCTTCATAATATTGTTCTAATAAATACTTTGTTTTAAAAGTCTTCTTAAATATTTTCCAATTTACATGTCTTTCTTTTATCCCCTTAACCTTTTTTATATTTTTCAACTAGATATCTTCCTTTCCAGACAGATTATAGATGGTCATTTTAGCCTTTAATTCATCAAAGTAGTTGTATATTTGAAAATATTTTTTCATTCGGGATAGCTAGTATTCTGCCTTTCCACCCTTATCAATTTCCCCATTAAACATTGGTGGTTTAATTTTCTTAAACGCGTTAGAGATTTCCTCATAGGGTATGTATTTCTTTTTCCTTTTGTTATAATCATTGCTTTCGCTTGACTCGTGTTGTTTTTTGTGATGTTTAACTGACTCTTCAATGGAAGTTTCAGGTTTATGGCTGGAAAATTCCAGCTTCCTGCCCTTACATTTGTAAGGTGTAGTTTTTGGCAAGTCATGTTCAGATTCCTTATTTTTTTTTCTTTTCATCATTATGTATATTAGCTAATATAATAGCATTTAATTCTTCCCGAGCCTTTAGAATTTGTTCGTTATATTCTTTAACTTTTCTTAATTCAGAACTTAACTCTTTGACAATTATTTGTAGTTCAGATTTATTATGTTGACTGTCGTTTAAGTCTACCCAAATTTCTCCATCCCTTAAGTTTCCCTCTTCATGATTTAAAGGATTTTCTGGGTGACGTTCTTCTTCTACAGACATCTCAGCATCTTCCATGTTGCCTGCAAAATATAGTTATTATTCTATTTGTTGTTTGTAAGAGAATTAAACCAAAATAAAGTAGAATTTAATATTCTGTTTTCTTTTACAGTTCTAGTGTTGAGCCAGTTCAATCCTAGTATTGTAACTGGGCTCTTATACCATTATGTAAGGCACTTAAAAATTGTAAATAAATTTGTTTTACATGCATTACTTTTATATTTACTTAGCAGATTTCTATGGTTTACTTATGTTATTTTTAATATTTTTATCATGTTGGTTACGATAGGTTATATTGATGATTATGATGGCTAGCTCTTTCCGGAACCGTCAGCCATGTCTACATAGGTGATGTACTTTGTTTATATCTGTTCTTTATTTAATTATATTCATAATAAGATGAACTAGCCTAAGGCATGGGAGACGATTCATGGTCTTGACCCCAGCCCATCATTTGCATTATATTTTCAAGGCCTTGGCCTTACCATAGTTTATACTATGTATGTAAATACCTACCCCTAAGCGTGAGAAGTTTAGGGTTTGTAAAACATATGGTTCTCCATACGGTGACCTCTTATTTCAATAAAAGGTGAGGTTCACATACTTATTGTTGGCATGATACTACATGTTTTAGCCTTAAAGAATTTCCTTATGGTCCTTGATGTTCAAGGTGTAAATTCTATATCAAATGGATTTATAATGATTTAAATATTTCAAATCATAAACCCAAACTATGTTAGCAATATAGTTTTGATGTTTTAAAACATAGTACTATAAGATGGTTGTAATGATATTCGATATCCTTGGTCTAACCTCATGCTAAGGTGATAATATAGTTCATACACTATATATATATATATATATATATATATATATATATATATATATACTATGGTTATGATGGAAAAGGTGTGGACCTTAGAATAACCACGAAGGAATTATTTTCAAGTCCTCTCACCATGAATCTTTAGTGCATATGCCATTACATATGTCATAAGGTTTAACATTGAGTTTTTAATATGGCTATGGCTATATATGTAAGTCAAGGTTCCCACCATGTAATGTATGATTGGGTGCTCTTAACCATGTCCCATGGTTCGATGGTATGTAATGATTTGGTTTTAATAAAGTTCTCTCCATGATTTAATACGGTACTTGGTTGACTTAATGAATTGTCATGGCTACGAGTTGACAGCGCAACTAGGCTCTGTTTTGGCATGAGAAATTGATATCTTCCCTACACCTGGATGGTGAGATAACATGGTATCATAGTGTTTCGTAAAAGCTCATTCACTAGAAGTGTCTTAGATTCATTTTATAATGTTGTTTGGTTGGAGTTCGGTCAAGGGCCGAGCTCTGCTATGTTAGAAATTCTTGGTCTGGTTTATGGTGTTAATGAATTTGGCTTGCTTCATTCTTACTGCATTAATGGAAGTGTTTGGTTCATCTAAGGTAGTTGTTTTCAAAGGCTTCCTCAACCGTCTACCTTGCAACGCTATAGCTTCGGTGATCCTACCAACGTTTCTACCATGTGACCAATCTGTTTTGACTAGTGAGTAAGGCATGGTCCTTAACTCTTCATTTCAAAATTTCTTTATAGTCATTAGAGGAATTTTGGGGTCTAAAATGGGCCTCCTAAGGAAAATAATAAAATAATAGTTAAAATAATAAAATAATAGTTAAAATAATAAAATAATATTGATTAATTTTGGAGGAAGAAAGAAAAAAACTACTTTTTGTGTTCGTATTTTCGACATATCTCCCTGTGTTTTTACTCAAATTTCGATGGGGAGAGCTCATTGGATGCAGAATTTGATTCCACATCCAACGAGTACCCACAGTGCATACTTTTGAAAAACCCCGCTACCCCAAAAACAAGAAATACCTGAAAAACATGATGATGACATCATCATCACGTTTTTTCAGGTATTTCTTGTTTTTGGGGTAGCGGGGTCCATCAAAAGTATGCAGTGTGGGTACTCGTTGGATGCGGAATCAAATTCCGCATCCAACGAGCTCTCCCGATCGAAATTTGAGTAAAAACACAGGGAGATATGTTGAAAATATGAACAAAAAAAGTAGTTTTTTTTAATGACAAATATGTCAATTCAACCATTATGGTTGACTTATTTTATTGAAATTCTATTGGTTCTTGAATTCCAACTCATAAAAACTTATTTTGGCACATTTTCTTATAAGGCCCATTTTAGACCCCAAATTTCCTCTAATGATTTTTCCTTCCAAAATTACTGAAAGGTTTTAGTGGTTGCTAGCTACATAGGGATAAGGGTACTCCGGAGGAGATGACCCCTAGCCCTCGCTACCAAATGCCAAGGTAAGTGTTTAACGAATCTTTTTAAAAGAAGTATATTTCAAAAAGGTTTAAAATTCCAGCCATAATACTCGCTGTAACTTGCAATAATGTGCAGGATGAAGGCATTGGAGAGGGAGGCGACAAGGTCACCTCCTCCTAGGCCCGTGTTTACAAACTCCTAGGTAAGGTATCCCTGGTTTAAACTCTATTTTCTTTCTTTTTCTGTCAATTTCTTTAAAAGTTGTAACCCATACTGATCCATCCAAGTCTTGGTTGCAGGTAATCCTGGGAAGAGGCCGTGAAGCTCCAAAGGTATCCTCATCGAATTAAAGATACAGTGGTCCTCTTGTTTTTAAAATAATTCGTATTTGGTTTTATGAAAAAGTTATTGGGTTTGTGTCGGATCTTTAGCCATTATCATGGCACTGTAATGTAATGTAATGTTTAGATTTTTACCCTGGCAGGGCTTGGGTGCCATTAACGAGACTTATTCCCATACTGTTTAAAGTTGATATGTTTTGATTTACTGTGGAAGCCATCAACGATGGTTTTACAGCCACTCCATAATATATATTTAAATTTGTGTGTTCTTAAAAATAAAAGGGAGAACCAGACTCTGGTTGTGTAATATCCATTATCATTTTTGTAAACTCTGTATTTATATAACCATGATGTTTTGTATTAAACCAACAGGCTTCCATCATTATGGTCTTAATATCGTGAGTAATACTACATTGTTTTTATAAAATGTGGATACAACCTCAGGGTTTTCCCAAGAAATGCATTGGTTATCTTGCAGTATTTTCTTGGAAAATGAAAAATTTATGCTAGCGTTAAGCTTGTGCAACAATTGCTTGAAGCATGGCCACCATCCTCGATGGTCTTACGACCGTAAGTAAAGTTACATTTTTTTATAGCTTGCACCTTTGTTTAAATATTTGTGAGTGCACGATGGTTATAACTGAATGCTTTAACGAGGCTCTGCCTTTGTATAAAAATTAGGGTAGCCACGATGTGGACTTACAACCCCGTAATTACGATGTTTCAATGTTTACTAAAGCAACCCATAGGGTCTATGGTATCTTAAACTGAAGTTAAAGTTTTTTTGTTTATTACTTGGCTATCAATGATAGCGATACCGGTCTTGGTGACTGAGATTTCGATGTCATGATAGTAGATGTGCTAGCTAGCATATCTATCAGTCTTAGATTTATTTTTATTTATTTCTTTACTATCCTATGCATACTCGAGGATGTTAACACAATATGATCTGTGATCTATATGTTTTTTTTCACAACACTGTAGTTTCGTTAATAACTGTAAGGGGACTCGATCCCATGATCTCTATAATGTAGTTTGGCATATGAAAGTATCTTTGTTAGTTAAACATACAATTTGTTTGGACTTGATTGTAATCATGCAGATCTATAGTTCCTCTATGTTGATTAAGAGTTGTTCAAGGTTTAATTTGATTACTTCTGTGCATGAGAGAAGTATTGTAATTATTGCATAGTTGTCGCGAGATTCAATATGGATCTTAGATTTGTAGTTAAACTTGCAACTTAAGATAGAAAGTGATTTCATAGTTGATTTATATAGTCTCTTGGATAAATGTAGACTTGCGACATATATCCATGAACAAATCGGTTATTCGCTTGTAATTTCACAAATAGTATAAAAAACATTAATCTATTAGAATATTTTTATTTGGAATCCTATAGTTTGTATAATGGCAATATTATTTAAAAGTAAGTCCTTTGGTAATTATTAAAATGACACAGATATGTATTATAATTAAAGGATTATTTCCTAAAACTTATATTTGTAAATACTTATAAGAAGGGATGATTTTAAGGAACCATACTTATTTAAAAGTGTATAAATGTTGGCGAATCTTACCAATTCTTAAAACACCAACTATAAAATGTTTGGCGATATTTTTCAAAAATTATTTTAATTTCCAATTCAATCACTATGAATCAATAACTAGCCTTAACAATATAAGCGACATAATAAGATGAAACATGATAAATTTTATCCAATAATCAAAGTTAACTATTACAGATACCACTCTCATTTGAAAAGGGCTTGTGCAACTGATAACATAACTAAGATTTTTCTCTCAACCATTGGCTCTAATTGGCATAGGTTTTTCCACCTAGATCTACCCCAAGATGGGCGTTGAAACCACTAATATAAGGATTAAGATTCTTATACAGTTTAGGTTTTAAAACAAGCTAGGAACAAAAGTTAACCTTTAAGCCAATTGCAATCAAGACATAACAGAAAAAACATCGATTTTTTTACTTTAAGCAATTGCAGACAGTAGGAAACGAGATGCAAAGGTTTGATTCCCCTAACCAATATCAATATTGGAGTTCTTGATCAATGTGCAGATCTATCCATGCATATGGTGGAAACATGTTCTATAATATATAATTATTCAATGAGTACTTGGAATCCGACACAACAATCATTCCATAAGCCAATAATGAAAATCATAATCAAGTTCTTACTTTTTTAATCGCAGTATTGGACTTAAGTCAATACTGGAGATCACGTTCGAATCTATAACAATAATCATATGCAGGTTTATAAGGATATGTTAAATCACATCTATGATAACTCGTATGCTTTGAAGATTTAGATTCAAATCTATCATGATAAACATATCCGGTGAACAATTCCAAACTTTGCAGAGACTAAACAAAAACAAAAACATGATATGGAAGTGCTTACTCGATTCAGGTAGCATTTTGAAATTAAAAAGTAGCCTGAGATGGAAGCGTGTGATCCATATAATAAATCGTAGACCTGGAGGTGTGGATTTCTCACTCCAACTTTCCTAGTCGATTTCTTGGGGTAATGGAAAAACCTCCTATCCGGCCATACTCCACTTCTTTCCCCAACCAAAAGTGTCCCTCTAAGAGAATTTGTTAATACTAAATAGGAATCCTTTTTCTTTTCAACAGAGACAACTGGTGACAGTTAACTTCCACGTTTTTCAAACAAGGCGACACTTTTCCTTCTTTCTAGGGAAAGCTAATTAAAGCTAAAAATGAAAGCAACATGTGGTGTAGTGGTTTATAAGTTTTGTTATCTTTCTTTTCGCATACAATTGTATACAAGTAGTTAAAAACTCCTACCCCTTATTTATAAAAAGTGTTATTTCGTTTTATGAATATTATTCTTATTAACTAATAAAGCCCTCTTTCTCTCCCCCTCTCTCTCTATATGTATGTATGTATGTAACATCTTTGTATGATATTTGTGTGTTTTCCACTTCTATAAGAAAAAGTATAGTTGTTTAGAAGTCTACATAAAAAATAGGAAAAAATATTAAACTTTTCCATGGGGTCGCTCCTTCTTTAGGAGCATGAGTTATATGTGTGTGTGTACATATATATATATCTGTGTGTCTGTATATGATAATAATATTTCCCACTTATTAGTTCCATATATGTGCAAGTAAACATTTTGTTTTAGAAAGTATAATGAGTAATTTTTAACATTTCCCTTTTGAGCACCTTTGTTCGTAAACTGAATCATTTAAAGGTAATCTAATTTATCTTTACGACTCACTGGTACCAAGTTGACATCTAGTTCTTTGTCAACCGGATCACCATACTTCACTAGATTTTTTCCTCTAGCCTAGTGGATTCATCCCCAATCGTTCTTTAGTCATGTCATGTTTTTCAGCCTCCTAACCCTATCCATTGCATCCATAAATTTTATAAGGTTAGAATTGGTACTTACAGTGTCATGTACTTACAGTTTGTGTTTTCAGGTTGAGGTAAAAAGGGTATGTTACATCATCTCCCCCTTAGAACTAACATTGTACTTGGTGTTTCACGTTTGTAAAGACTTGTCTTCATTCCCTCTTCAGGTTCTAATTGCTTGCTTCTTCATCTTCCGTAGTATTTTCCAACTTTGTTGTGTTTTAACTTGTTCTATGCAAGATATCATAAGATCTACCTAGAATATCATCATAAGCATACATACATCTAATGTCAACAGAAGAATGCATACTAAAAAATTGTTTTACTTGACCTTTTTGGAGTGTCATCCCTTATTAAAATTATTCGGACGGCAATCATGACCAACTCGTCTTGCCATACATACCTTAACCTTTTAAAATCAGTAGGATTACATCAAGTGTTTTAGGTCATCACCCTGAAATATAAAACATACATTTGCATGTCTACCAAGATCAACATCAAATGCATACGCATAAATCAAAATTGAACACTATTTAATTTCATGACTCACAATGCTTCCAGTACTACTATTTATTCTATTCACCGATAGGTAGGAATACTACCTTATAGGATCTAACTTACAGTGCATATAACTTTTACAAGTATTTAATTTTTTTGTAAGCTCATTTCTGCTTTCTCTTGGATTCCCTCCATCCAAACAAACACTCCAAGTGCTAACAGTACTCCGAGTACTAATCCAAGATACCCAACACGATGACGATATGCCTCTTCAGGAATATCTCCTATCAGTGCTATTCAGGTTGCCTCACCAAGCTCAAGTGCTTCCTTTCTCGAACACCATAATAATTAGAGGTTCTTAATGGATCCCCTACTCTTGTGACCATCCTCTTACAGCGTGAATGTGTGTGGAAATACGTCTAACCAAACGTCTCACACCTAGGCATCCCCATAGGATGCATACTGGTGCCTAGCTGGCCGAGGGGAAAAAATGTACCTCCTGTACAACCATGTACCTCTTGTACAAACATGTACCTCTTGTACTTTATATGTACCAAATGTCTCTCATATTATTTGATTGGATTGCAGTCGTGGGACCTTGGTTCCCATCATGCCTCTTTGTATTATTTCCATTACCAAGTCCCGATACCTGTAATTCTCCATAATTAGTTAGCCACAATATCATCTCATCAAATCGTATAGCATCAATATTTCATGTAACAATTTCATACTGATAAAAGTTTTTAATCAACTTTCAATTATGAATGATGATTATCTATCTATGGAGGCTTGGTAATCAATCACATAACTTGCACATAATGATTAACAATTTTGTACTAGTTACTTTTTTACCTACATAAATTCATTATCGATATTGCTCATTCAGTACAATAAGCCTAACACATACCTTTATTTTCATAAGATTGAAGGCATATTAAATTTTTCCATGTTAATAATAGCTCAACTACATCATGTCCTATGTTTAGACATCGTTAACATCATAGATAAACTCTCTATGTATCAAATTCTTCCAGCATATTCCCAACAATTGACTTGCATTTTCTCAGTATTATGCATATGAATAATAAGAAAATTTTGTTGCATACATATTCCCATTTACATTACCATTAATATGCATTCATTTCCTTATTGGAATCTTTGCAATCTCTATAGCATAATGAAACCAACATTTTCCAATGCGTACATGTTTTCTCGTAATAATGATTTCTTCTCTCTACACATAAGACAGTAAGCATGCCAATAATTATTTTAAGATTCTAAACATGGTACATATTCCCCAACAGATATTGACCTTTTCCCACCCAAAAGGGATTTGAAGTCGTGACCTTCCATTTACATCTTCTCATAACATTTTGTCTCATAATGTCACATTCACTTCATAAATATATTCAATAGTTCAACAATTTATATATGAAAGGTATTCACAATCTCATAAAATACTTCACAACTCTAATATCAAATACTCGATATTCAATATCATATTATTTGGATCTATAATTATGGTTTCACCACGTACTTACATATATATAAAAAAAAACACATTTCCATAAACAAAATAAATAAATATCTATCGAATATTTTAACAACAAGTCGATCCTCATCAAAATCTTAGTTACATAATATTCTTCTTAAAAATATGTCGTTGATTTGACATATTAGTTGTTGACACAGTGAGGTTAAATATAGAGACTTAACTTTATGCTACTTTAACACAAAGATTCGAGGCCACACTCCAAAGGGTGGTCAATAAAACAGTGAATCAACTATTCATCGAGCAAGTAATTAGCGTAATTTAAAGCAAGAAAAAGGACGAGGTTTGGTTTCTTCAGTAAGAGTAGGTTGACCATTTGGTAGGATATCATTGAAATGAAATCATCAGGACCATAATCATTCTATGGCATACTTAATAGCAACTGTCTAAATATTTTCTTTATTTAAGATACAAGGAGTATGACATGAATCAATAGGAGTCGACAACATAGTTCACATAAATAATCATTACATCACATAATTGCTCCAAACCAGAATGATTGTGGAACACACCAATTTGATTTACAACTTCAAGAATCTTGTTCAAACCATATTTTAGCGATTTCATTAATACGGACTCACTCGACCACCCCCCTTGGTTCAAGTCATTGTGGATGGGCTCGCTCGACCTGCATCTGTTCATCATTTTTCATCAAATATGTGTCAATTGTCTTCTCCTATAGCAACTGGTTTTCTCGGCGGTATTTCTCGCCATGACCTACACATCAAAAAAAATTACAATATAAGCTAGTAGGTGCACTTACTATCTTCTGTAGATACAAAGATTCCTCCGATCGATGACCTCTTTCCTGGAAAATTCAACACCAGGGCATTCCTTGTGAATATATTTCCTTTGACGCTCCTGATGCAAGATCATTCAAGAAAGTTGGACATGAATCTTTATGATGGCCTTCAATTCTGCATCTTGTACACCCGACTTCTTTCATTTCATCTCCTTTCTTAATATATTGTATTTGTAACATTAGATTGGAAAGTTGCGACTGTATTTGCATCATTCCTACACCAGTTTCTCCAACCGCCAAAGCTTGCAATTTCATAACAAGATCAAGATATTATCTCTAGGATACAATGTTATGTTTCATAAGGGAACACGAATATGCAGTAGAATTGCGGAAATAAACCATTCTTTATCTTGAACATCCAACATCTGGAAACTCACCTTAGCCATCAGAGTCTTTAATCTTTGGTTGAAGTGCCAAATAGTCTCGGTCGACAATTGATTGATTTCTTTTAATTATGTGATACGTTTCCACTCATACTTAGGTTTCTTGAATTCTTCAATCATTCCAATCTGGATCTGATCCAATGACTTCTAAGGGATTCCTGTGGGAACCACAGAAAAAATCATGTACCAATCAAGAGCAGGACCTATGAAGTTTGTGATCAAATAGGCTTTTTTTATAGCCTCATCTTGGACCTGTCACATTGTCCATACATATTCACACATGAACCATTGTTTCTCATAGCCTTCCAGCCCATTAATCCCTGATGAATCAGGTCTAGTCACTGAGAGGGGGGGGTGAATCAGTGACAAAAATTTACTCACAATTTCTTTTCTTTTAGCAAATGTAAAAAAAAAAATTGGACACAATGATTTATCATGGAACCCAATAAGGTAAACCACCAATACGTTTCTATTATCTGCAAAACTTTTTTTTCCAATATACAATAGTTATTTGCAAGAACTCACTTATTGGAGACAACAATCCCCAAGTTTCTCAACCACTACTGAAGGATGCACCCACACCCTGGTTTATGCCTGCACCTACATAAAATGATACACCAATACCCTGATTCTCCAACCACTACTGGAAGGAGGCTAATAACTCCTTATAGGCATGTATCCTGCCCTAGCACGACCTTTCCACCCTTATTTGATTTTTATCAGTCTTCTAGACCTTCTTTAAAAACTCTGTCTCTTGTTACTCTACTTTGGTCTCTGTCTTATGCTACGGCTGCATAGATCCAGATGACAAAGACACCTTACTTACCATTTGATCTTATGTTTATATATCCTTCCCAATTATGAAAGCATCACACCTTTTCAAAACAACGTTCATATCTTCCTGCTTTGCACCCCTTCAAATCTCTGTTAATTTATTTCTCATTATGTTTCTTATATATTTTAATTTATTTAATCATTTAGATTATATATATATATTATATCACTGATTTTTAATTAATTAAACTCTGTGATCTTCTCATGTCTTTGAGATTCTTCCATTCGTACGCTTACTGGCATTATCATCACTAGCTGCGTACTTTCCTTTCTTTCATTCTTCATCATCTCTGGTTGTTGGGTGTGTTTCTCTCCCAAAACTTGGGCTTCACCTTCCATCTGCGGGCTTCACCTTTTCCCATCACAGCAGGCATCATTACCATGCGGGCACTGGCCTTTTTGCACTTTTTTCCCACCTTTTGCTTTCTAGACTAGCCTTTCCACAAGCTCCTTTCCGCATTTGGATTGCGAAAATCGGAAAACACAACTTTTCCAAGACTTTGTCTTTTTTCTTTCCGCCTTTTCACTTTCTGGACTGACCTTTCTACAAGCTCCCTTCTATACTGTAGAATGTGGAAATAGGAAACTCAACTTTTCCAAAATCCAAAATTTTTCACTTCCACTTTGCTTCCGCATCGGTCTTCCCACAACATATTTTCCGCACTGTGGAAAGCAGAAATCGAAAACTCAAATTTTCCAAGATCCAAACCTTTGCACTTCCATTTTTCCGCACTGTCCTTTCTGCTTGCGGATTGCAGAAGTCGAAAAATAATATTTCCAGTTTTTTGGGCTTCTACCTTTCCACTTTTCTGCTTCTGCAATGGTCCTTTCGCCATTGTCTTTCCGCACCAACCGTTCCGTAATGCGGAATGAGGAAGTCGGAAACTCAACTTTTTCACGACTTCGAATTTTTGCATACTTAACTGCAACTGTCTAAATATTTTCTTTATTTAAGATACAAGGAGTATGACATGAATCAATAGGAGTGGACAACATAGTTCACATAAATAATCATTACATCACATGCTCGCTCCAAACCAGAATGATTGTGGAACACACCGGTTTGATTTACAACTTCAAGAATCTTGTTCAAACCATATTGTAGCGATTTCATTAAGACAGACTCGCTCGACCACCCCCCTTGGTTGAGGTCATTGTGGATGGGCTCGCTCGACCTGCATCTGTTCATCTTTTTTCATCAAATATGTGTCAATTGTCTTCTCCTACAGGAACTGGTGTGCTTGGTAGTATTTCTCGCCATGACCTACACATCAAAAAAATTACAATATAAGCTAGTAGGTGCACTTACTATCTTTTGTAGATACAAACATTCCTTTGATCGATGACCTTTTTCCTGGAAAATTCAACACTAGGGCATATTCATATTCCTCTGATCGATGACCTATTGTTTTTTTTTTCATATTCATCTTTAGAGTCTTCCTTGGGATAAGGACATTTGGCTTGAAAGTGTCCAATTCTTCCATAGTTAAAACATTTGAAGGGTGACTTTCCTTTGTACTTCCCTGATCCTTTCTGAAGTTTTTTAATAAAATTAGCTTCTTCTTCATCAGATTCTTCATTATGGTTACTTTGAGTTTTTTGCTTCTGACTCTTTGTTTTCTTGATCATCTTGAAAGTTTCTTCTCCTTTAGGGAGATTATCAATACCCATTCTTAATTCATATGTTGTGAGGATTCCATACAATTCCTCCATGGTAAGATCTTATACCTTCTCTCGGTCTTCAAGAGTGGATAGTTTGGGATTATATGCCATAGGAAGTGTTCTTAGTATTTTTTCAACTAACTCATAGTATGGTACTTCTACTCCAAAAACTTTGATTGTATTAACAAGATTATAAATCCTTTCGAAGTACTTTGAAATATTTTCTTCATCCTTTATTTTTAGACTTTCATATTGTACTTTGAGAGATTGAAGTTTTTCCTTTTTACTTTGGAGTCTCCTGCATATATGTTTTCCAATTTGTCGTAGAGCTCTTTTTCACTTTTATAGGTTAGTACTTTTGCATGAACCTTCTTACTTATTCCATCTTGTAATGTATTTAAGGCCTTTACATGTTCCCAAAATTAATTCATGTCTTCTACTTCTATGGGGGTAACTTTTGGAACATTATATACTTCTTCAAATAATATCCAAACTTCCAGTCCAATGGACATCAGATAGTTTTTCATTCTAATCTTCCAGAAAACATAGTCTTCACCATCAAATATGGGGACTCTTATTGACATATTCATCTACTGATCCATAGTGATTTTAATAGGATCTTCCTTCTAGTGGTTAAAATCTGGTGAAGGATCCTACTCTGATACCAATTGATGGATCAGGTCTAGTNAAGGTAAACCACCAATAAGTTTCTATTATCCGCAAAACTTTGTTTTTACAATATACAATAGTTATTTGCAATCACCCACTTGCTAGAGACCACAATCCCTAAGTTTCTTAGCCACTACTGAAGGATGCACCCACACCCTGGTTTCTTCTTGCACCTACAGATAAGGATACACCAATACCCTAATTATCCAACCACTACTGGAAGGAGGCTAATACCTTCTTGCAAGCATGTAGCCTGCCCTCACACCACCCTTCAACCCTTATTTTATTTTTATTAGTCTTCGAGATATTCTTTAAAAACTTTGTCTCTTGTTGCTCTACTTTGGTCTCTGTATTATGCTACGACTGCATATATCTGGATGATAAACACACCTTACTTACCATTTGATCTTCTATTTATATATCCTTCCTAATTATTCAAGCATCACACCTTTTCAAAATAGGACTCATGCTATTTATTCTACATACCTCTTCGAAATGGACAGTCACATCTCACAAACACGCCTTTTCAAAACAGGATTCATATCTTTCTCCATCGCACCCCTTCAAATCTTTATTAATTTATTTATCATTCATTTTCTTATATATTTTAATTTATTTAATCATTTAGATTATATCTATGTTATATCACTAGTTTTTAATTAATTATTTAATTAAACTATGTGATCTTCTCATGTCTTTGAGATTCTTCCATTCGTAAGCTTGTTGGCATTATCATCTCTGGCTGTGGGCTTTCCTTTATTTCAAGCTTCATCATCTCTGGTTGTTGGGCGTGTTTCTCTCCCAAAACTCAGGCTTCACCTTCCATCTATGGGATTCATCTTTTCACATCACAGCAAACATCATTACCATGCGGGCATTGTCCTTTCCGCACTTTCCTTTCCACCTCCCACTTTTTGGACTGGCCTTTCTGCAAGCTCCTTTCTGCATGTGGATTGCGAAAATCAAAAAACACAACTTTTCCAAGACTTTGTCTATTTTCTTTCTACCTTTCCGCTTTTTGGACTTTCCTTTCCGCAATCTCCTTTCCACATTACAGAATGCAGAAATAGGAAACTCAACTTTTCCAAAATCCAAAATTTTACACTTCCACTTTTCCGCTTCCTCATCGACCTTCCTACAATGTCTTTTCTGCACTACAGAGGGCAAAAATCAGAAACTCAACTTTTCCAAGATCCAAACCTTTTCACTTGTGCTTTTCTGCATTGGCCTTTTCACAATGGCCTTTCCGCACTGCTCTTTCCACATGCGGATTGCGAAAGGCAGAAAACAATCTTTCCAGTTTTTCAGGCTTCTACCTTTCCACCTTTCCACTTCCACAATTGTCCTTCCTTCGTTGTCTTTCTGCACCAACCATGGTTCTGCAATGCGGAATTCGAAAACTCAACTTTCCACGACTTTGACTTTTTTCTTTCCACAGTCCCACACCCACACTTATTTTCCGAACCGTTGATCTTCTTAAGGAACTATTCTCAGCCTCTCGATCTATGATTAATTGCAAAAATTCACCTCATTCTTCCTACTTTTACAGATCTTATCCCCAACCGTTGGATCTCGTGTGGGAAGATTCCTGACTGTTCACTTATGAACTATTGCAGAACTTCACTTCATCCTTCTGCCTTTCCTTTACTTCACTCAGTCATCGATCATTTGATCCAATGATCGGTGTATTTCATCCTGAGCTATCCTCTGTCTTCAAAAACATGGGCTCCCTTCATCTTCAACATGCGGGATTCCTTCTCCAATGTCATGCAGGCTTCCTCAATTTCCATCAATGCCGACCTATATTTCAATGTTTCCAATTACATTCACGTTGAATATATGTAACTTTATTTCATTCCCATACATTATGTTTACTCGGGCTATTGTTGAATTTGAATTAAACATTCCACTAGCAGGAATTCCTTGACTACTATCTCGACTATTACTGTTACTATGATTTACAAAAACACACTTCTATGCACTTTTAGTTCTTACCTCAGATGTTGCATATGTACGCAGGGTCATGGGTATGTTGTAGTTTTGGTCTGGATTTGGTGCTTCCTCTTCATCGCAATATTCTCCATTGAGACGTGGTGCCAACTCATAATCCCTTCCTTTTGTCGTGTTGAAACTTCCTCTTCTTGTTGTAGTCCTTCTTCTCTTTCCCAACTGAAAACTTCTTCCACTCCTTAGTAAACCACCCTCTTGCTCATTCTCGCTCTCGATAGAGAACATCTCAGCTTACTCTTTTCCATCTTGTTAAAGCATTCATTGTGACATTACCCAGGTTCTCCATTCACTATGGTTTACTCCTCATATTCCATCCCCGGGATCCCCTTTTCACATACCAACATCTTTATCCACATTTTTAAACATTTCAGGTAGCAGTCTTGAGGTTCTTGGAATAAATCCCTTTCTGTCTCACTCTATGATCTTATAGTGTCTAATGCAATCTCAGTAATATATCCTTCCAAAATGCTATCAACCTAGAAGTCAGGAGCCCTAGATAAAGGAGTATAGTGTTGGATTAGCTGAGGAGGCCGCTCTGTAGATTCTCCACCCTGAAATTTTTTCCTCTAAGTTGCTATCTTTGCCAACCATTCATGCAGTAGAATGCGAAATTCACTAAAGAAAATTTCATGAATATCTAAGTAAATATACCTTTCTAATCATTCTGTTGGATTTAGTCGTGATCATTTACGCTCTTATTATGAAAATCCTCTTGCTTTGTAATACACCCAATATTGAATTTCTTGTTTCGTCGGGTGCCAAAACATGTCCCCTTCATAATGGTCATGATCCTGGAAACGAACCCATTTGTTGTCTTCGATTCCACTAACCTAGGTTCATATTTCCCTGATCGTCCAACAAATCCCAAGATATTGGCCCAACAGAGTGTAACTCTGTGGGAAACACCTATGAGGCAAGTGGGGTCTAACCCGAGATACCTATGGGGACTGCAAGAACTAGGCCTCCGCAGTTATGGAAAAATATTTCTTCATGGAAATATTTAACAGGACGCTCTACCAAAACAGAGGGATAGACTACCATCGACACATTCACAACATGAAATCAAACTGATCTGTTGACACATTTTCAACATATAATATATATAGATTTAAAGCATGTCTACCATCATTGTTATCAATCATTCCACAATATTATGTCAATATAAGTGCGACAAACTCATAAATATTCATACAAAGAACACATATGCATCACAAACACACATATTTAACATGGAAACCCATCAAGAAAAACCATGAAAGTTCTCTTCATCTGGCATGAGTAATATTTGGAATGCTCTTGGTTTATGCACACAACCTGCAGACTTCTCTCATAATCTTCTTTATAATAGATTATTTGTCTATGTCTTTCTCATGCTCTCATGTCTTTGTAATACCCCATGAATTGATAATTATTAATTCCACTGGAAAATACTTTGATTAGTATTTTATTATTCTTTGACAGGAAGGTCAATAATAAAACACTTTTTGTAATAAAACATTCCCTATTTAATAAATTATGCTGAAGGGGAACAAAAGTGGATATAGTCTTTGAAAGAGTGTTTACTGAACCACTAGAGGAAAATGACAAGTGGAAAATACCACTAAGTGAGAACTCAATATGCAAGAGGCATCATCCCAAAAAATCAGGTCTGCACTCCTAATTGAGTTGTTAAAGAGCAGGAGGCTCATAAATGACCAAGTCCTAGCAAAAAATAATATTTAATAGTATGTCCATGAGCAGTAGGAGGCTAGCATTGGACGGGGATTAACATATGTATAATGCAAGAGATGGCACATCAAGATATTTTTCTCTTGTGGTTCAATGAATAGGCTCGGGGGTTTTGGAGCCAGTAATTTGGCTGCACTGGGAGTTGGTTGGGAGGAACAACTTCTCCGCTTTTGTTTTCCCAACGTTGGTTCCAGGTTCCTACTTTGTTTTCTTACGGTTGATTGTAGTTGTAGTGGAATGTATATTTTGAAATATTGAATTGCAATTATACTTCCAGGTGGTATTGTTTATGCATTCTTGTAGAAAAAATGTCCATGTTTCTCTTAAATAAATTAGATACGTAGAATTATAGTATCGTAGTAATTAATAATTTGTTCTTAGCATAATTCTATAGAACTGGTGGTTGTTGGTCTGTTATGGCCTGGTTTCAATACTTGAATGATTTTAAATTTATGAGTCTTCATTTCAACGAAATGAACCCTATGTTTTTTGTTTAATTCTATTATGTATTCCTACTTTTATATAAGTTTTATTGTCTGTAGCAATTCGTTCAAGCTTTCTTAACTTTGACTCCCGAGTTTGGAATGTTGATTGAGATGATAATGCTGGTTTAGAGTATAGATATGTAATTAATGCAGTTGAAACATTATTACATAAGAGAAAACCTTACTTTAATGTTTAAATCCCAAAACAACATAGTGCAGTTTAGGTTCTCGACCGGTAATCATGTTCAGACGACGAATTAAAGAAAGGTTACAGACATCAATTTAATTTTCATATCAGTGTAACTTACAGTAAATCAAATCCCAAGTCAAAACCAGAACCCTTGATTCCATAATGTTAAACGTTGATCCACAAAGATTAGAAGATCAACTGTCTAGATCTAATCTGTATCCATATCAACGGTTGAAAGTAGATTTTGCATTCAGAAGTGGCACCTGTTTGTAAGCCTAAAACCAATCACTAATACGATGGAGGATCGTGCGACAGAGAATAGAAGAAATCGAAATCAACGACGAAGGTGAATTCCGCTGGGTGGAGTTGCACGGTTTAGGAAACCTTTCATGTAAGTGTAATTTTTATGAAATCCTCTCCATCAAGTTTGGATTCCACCGTTAATCTAGTGAGGACACAGATCTGATGGTCCGCAAAAATTACGCTGCTTCAACTAGAGAGTTGTTTAACATCAACCCGTGTACACATCCTTTTTATGAAATCCACTTCACCAAATATGGAGTCCACCATTGATCCGGTGGAGACACATATTTGATGGTCCTTGAGGATTCCTGGATTGAACAAGCAAGTTCGTTAACTTTTTGCTTGGATGTGGAATAAATGTAATTGTAAAGTGTTTGAGATCCGACGGGTCACATGGACGATAGATCAAATATATTTAGTTGATGATTAGATCGAGAGAATCGTGCTACTAAGACTGATTACTACTACCGAGCATCACAAAACCCCAAATCAAACCAGAAACCTTTGACCTCACAAGGTTAAAAGTTGATCCACAAATTTAGAAGATCCACGGTCAAGATCAATTATAAAATAGATCGACGTTCCATAGTGATTTCACTGGGAGAAGTTGCAGTGTTTGAAAAACTTTTGATGTGTGCGAAATCCTTATGGAATGCACTTCAAAATTTTGAAGTCCACCATTAATTTGGTGGGGACACTGATTGGATGTTCAACAAGCCATTTCGATGATTAACTAGAAAGTTGATTAACAACAAAGAACGGGGGCGGAATTTTTATCCACGGGATTTTTTTACAGGCTTGAGTTCACCTTAGTCAGTTAGATGTTGATCCACAAAGAAGTAGATTAAGGTTCAAGATTGCATCTGCAAGGAAGATCAATCACTGATAATTGTCAGGAAAGTTTCATTGTGGAATCCGCAATGAATTTGATCAACAACCGGGACTTAAGCCGCAATGGAAAGTATAAAATATTAAGTTAGCAAAACATTGGCTTCCGCACCCCAGAATCCGCCTACAGAAAGAGGAAGGTGGAAAACAGGAGTGTAGAAGGCAGAAAATGGATAGCTCACTCCGTCAAACTTTTAAGACTCTCAGTCCCGAGTTTCGTAGTAGAAGGCGGAAGGGTGGAAGGCAGAAGGAAGAAAGTGAACAAGGTAGGGTATCGTTTTGTTGGTTCTCTGATTTTCGAGTTCTGCAGCGAAAAGCAGAAAACCGAAGTGCGGAAAGGTCGGGTTCAGTGGGAAAATGACCTTTTCGATTACAGAAGGATTTTGTTGATGGAGGAACAATTGTTACAATGGTTTTTGAGCCTAAAGGATTTTATATGACCCATGACATTGTTAAAGAGAAAGAATATCAATAACTTAGCTTTTTGATAATTTGTTTGGGAATCTAATGTTTTGAGAAATGGTTTCTAAGGTTAAGGAGACGATGATCATTTCATATGGAGAGATTTGTGTTTTAAACTATCCATTTTTGTTTGTAATGCCTCTTAATAGTTGGGTATTTTAGTAATGTGTTTGAAGATATATGGTTATAGAAATTTGTTTTTATGTTTGAATTTTGAGGTATGTTACATATGGTATCAGGGCATGGTTTTAGCACTAGGCCTAAATAGGCTCAACACAAAACTGCTATAGAAAACAACAAGCTAACTCATGTTTAGTTTGTGTTAAAAATTCTCTTACACACAACAAAGAGAAGTACAAATATATTTTGTAGGTAATGCGGCAGATACGGGAATGTTTGCAGAAGAGGAATGTTGCCCAGAACAACCTTTAAATGAAGAGGGAAATCTAAGGGATGGAGAGTTCTAGGTAGATCTAAATGAAATTCAGGACAATAAATATGAATTAAAAAGGACTGTGAATGAACTAAGATCTAAATTAAGAAAGGTTAAGCAAGATAATGAGCGAATTCTTAAGTCTCAAGAAGAACTAAACACTATCTTGTTAGCAAAAATCCATAATGAAGAAAAAGGTAAAAATAAGGATTTTGAACAGGAACTGCCTAAAACTGCCTCATACAATAAATGTAAGGGTAGGAAGATGGAATTTTCCAACCATAACCCTAACAATTCAGGTGAAGAGTCAGTTAAACATCACAGAAAAACTCAAGAGTCAAGCGAAAGCAGTGATGAAAATAAAAAGAAGAAAAAGTAAAGACCCTATGAGGAAATATCCGGGGAGTTCAAGAAAATTAAACCAACCATGTTTAATGGGGAGATCGAGAAGGGTGAGGAGGCATAGGCCTGGCTGTCCGGTATGAAAAAGTACTTCCAGATATAAAATTAATCAGATGCGTTGAAAGAAAAAATGACCATTTATAATCTGACTTGAAATGCATACATATGGTGGCAAGATATAAAGAAAGTTAAGGGTATAAAAGAAAGGAATGTAAATTGGAAAACTTTTAAGAAGTTGTTTAAAGGAAAATATTTATCTGAACAATATTATGAAGAAAAATCCAAGGAGTTTTAAGAACTCAGTAGTAAGTTCTTAATCTTACTTCTATAGGTCCCCTACACAATTGATGAGAAGCCCAAGATACAGCGGTTCCTTAGCTTCTTTCCCCTCGTGTTTAAAGAACGGATTGAATATGACAATCCAAAGACACTAGAGGAAGCGATGAGGAAGGCCAACTTCTGTTATGACCGAAACAAGAATAAAAGAGAAAGTATACCAGCTTCGAAAGACCAAACGCCAAATAATTTTCATTCTAAAGGAAAACAAAATAAGTTCCATAAAAACAGGGGAAATAATCACGGAGGGTATCAGGGTAATAATTACAAAGGTTATAAACCTCAAGAATCCGCGGTACCCTCAATTGTTCCTAATAAAAATCTAGCACAAAAAGAACCCTTAAAATTTTAGGAGTGTGGGGAGAAACACTACTTTAAATATTGTCAAACAAGGAAGTAGAAGTTTAATGTCCATTCTATCCAGGAAGTAGTTATAGTTGGAGATATAGCCAAGAGCATGCCCAGAATCCGCTGTGCATTGGAAAATAGGAAAGCAGACCACCAGACATCCATGGTCAAAATTGAAGGTTTGATAAAAAAAACAACCTATCTCTATCTTAATTGATTCAGCTGCAAGCCTGAGTTATATTTCACCTAGAGTAGTTGATTTATGTAATTTGGTACCTAAAAAGTTTGATAAGTCATGGCTAGTACAATTAGCCACAGGTACAAAAAGAAAGGTTACTAGTATTGTTAGAAATTGTAAAATAATGTTGAATGATTTACTTACACATGTGAATGTAAATATATTTCCTTTATGATTTTATGATCTGTTAATATGAATGGATTGGATTGAAGAGCATAAAGTGTTGCTAAATTGTTTTGATAAAACATTTACATGTAGTGAGAATAATAGAAATATTATAAAAGTGAAAGGAATTTTTAGGAAGGTAACCATCAGAGAAATATTTGCTCTGTAAATGAAGATATTAGTAAGAAAATGATCTAAAGTATTCACAGTATATGTAATTAATGATAAGGAAAATGATATGAAGCCTAAACTAGAAGACATACCTGTTTTAAAGGAGTTCAAAGATATTTTCTGGAAGTCCCTATACTTCCTCCAAAAACGGATACAGACTTCACAATCGATCTGATACCTGGAGTGGTACGAACATCAAAATCTCCTTATCGAATGAACATAATCAAACTCACAAAACTAAAATCACAATTACAAGAGCTAATCAATAAAAAGTACATTCGACCAAGCGTGTCTACCTTGGGAGCACCTGTCTTGTTTGTGAAAAAGAAAGACGGTACACTAATATTATGTATAGATTACAAGAAACTAAATAAAATGACTATTAAAAACTGATTCCCACTTCCCCAGATAGATGATCTATTCGATCAGTTCTATGAAGCAACTATCTTTTCAAAGATAGCTTTAAGGTCGGGTTATCATCAAGTGTGAATAAACGATGAATATATTTTTAAAAAAACATTTAGGACCCGTTACGGTCACTATGAGTTTGTCATAAGTCCCTTTGGGTTGAAAAATGCACATGTTGCGCTCATGTGTTTAATGAACAACATCTTAAGTAACTATCTGGATAAATTTGTGGTTGTCTTCATTGACGACATATTAATATACTCTAAGAATGAACAAGAACATGAAGAACATTTGAGAATAGTTTTGCAGGTATTAAGAGAACAACAACTTTATGCAAAGTTCAGTAAGTGTTTATTGTTGTACATCACCACTTCTCCCACTCCAGTCCACACCCTCTCTCACCGTGCCCCCTAGTTTTGTAGACAATGTTGATGTGGCTACATCCTCCGCTATGTCATCCACCCTAACATCAAATCAGGTTGTCCAGCCCACTGCTCCACCTGCCACCCCCGAGGACCAGCCGACTGCTCCACCTGCCACCCCCGAGGACTAGCTGATTGCTCCACCTGCCAACCCCCAGGACCAGCTTGTTGTGTTCACGGTGATATTGATTAGTTTATGAAAATCTCGTGCAATATTAACGAAAATTAACATAGGCAGTAAAATTGCATGAGTTATCTTACTGTTTAAATGTTGTAGGGTGGCATTTCCGAGAGACTTGGATCACGGAGGAGGGTAGCCCGCTCACCACTTATTTTCTTATCTGAGGTGATTTATTTAAGATTTGAAAACATAATTTTGATTTTTAAATCATGTTTTATACTTGCATAATTTCCTGTAGGAGTTGACATTTGATTGTTGTCATTTCAAATCCCAAAGGGAGGTTGTCGAAGCGGCCATAAGAATCGGGATTCCTCTAGCTCGAAGAAGAGGAAGATCGATTTTAGAGGTGCATGTGGGAACTCCGAGGGTGGGTAGGAGGATTGAGAGACCCTCCTATGTACACTAGCCATGATGTGGCATTTTGGCACGAGTTGTCATATTTGGTATAGGGCACGAGTTGCCATATTTTGTATACAACATGAGTTTCCATTGTATAGACATTGGGAACGATGTTCCAGTTTTCACTATTACTGTATATGATTGGAAATTTGTGTATATTAATATATCATTTTGCACTTCTTTATATTAATTTTCCTTTCATTATATATTTGCATACATTATGTCGAATGCAGTAGTAGTTTATAGTCGATGCGTTTGCAATACTTATTGTTGACGAAGCAATAAAGTTTGTATGTTCACAATAAAATGCATAGAAAATTTAACACTGTAGGCTAGTTAAAAAAAATTACACAACTGCATAAACGTGTACAATACCAATGATAATTTTAAATACCAAATATCTGATCTTGTAAATCATAGTGAAATAATTTTTCAATCTAGCAAATTTTTCCATGAAGTATTCTTCTTGCTACCAAATAATTTTTTCAAGATCTTTTTCTAGTTTTCCAAGCCTCCCTTCACCCCTCAGGCCTTCCATTTGTTGTCTCAGCTTATCATACCTAGCTTCTACCTTGTTATTGTAGACCTAAACCCTAAGGACCTAGACCTAACTAGACACCTAACCTAAAACCCTAGCTTTCTAGCCTTCGAAACCCTTCCTCCCTTCTCCATCTCCTAACCTACTCGCTTACCTTTCCACCTCTCCTCTCTCATTTCCTAACCCTAAGCTTGGACTCTCATACTCCTATCCTCGACCTATAGGATCAAACCTTTTCCCCCTTTCAAAACCCCTTCTCTAGCCTTAGCCTCCCTCCTAGGACTCTACAAGTCAAGATCTTTGAAACCCTAGCTACCAACAACTCCTAGATAAGAATCAATTCTAACTAAAGTTGGTCACTCATTCCAAAAAGAATCATTACAACAAGAACACCAAGTAACCTTAGGGTTTCTTAAATGCCATAGTCCCTAGCATAACCTAGGATTTATAATCAATGAGGAAACCCTAACCCAAATGGTGTTTTGGGGTTAGCATACATAACCTAGGGTTTAGAATCAATCATGAAACCCTAAACCTAGGAGGGAATCCCTAACACCAACCCTACCTAACCATCTCTTGTGGCCTCTTATAAAGTACTATTTTGTTTGTATATGAGCATTCCTAGGATTGTATTCATATGTCACATATTCTTTATAGACTAATCAAATGAAATACTTCAAAGCTTAAGCATGGATTACTTCACATAAGCTAGGGTTAGATCTTCATGAGCACTCCTTTTATAAACCATAGTGAAATAAGTAAAACATTGCTCATCTTCCACAACTCATACATTAAAAAATCATGAGAGAAAGAGGCTCTATAAGAGGCTTATGCCTAGAGTTGATAAGAATAAATTAACATGCAATAGATGAAGGAATGAAGGAAAGGATGGGAAATGAATGCATAGAGAGTATCAACCCTATATTTATACCATAGTTACCATGCAAGAATCATAATGAAACGAAGCTAAAAATTGATTACATGTGTTTTGGACTTATCTTGTCCATATCAATAGGTCGTCTATTCCATTTTCTAACCTTTACCAACCCTAGTACTATCTATAAAAATAGACTATAATACTACCTATTAGGAATCCATAAGGCACACCTAAACCATTATATTGTATCCTAACCCTTGCTAAAACCCTTTCCCTAGACTCCTACATTTCCCTCTCTCTAAAGCAAGGCTTATTCCTTTCATTTCCACACTACTTAGAACCCCATAGCTCTCCCTATATCTCTGACTATAATATCCATTTTAGACAGCCCTAGAACATCACTAACTCATCCTAAGCTACCCTAACTTCTCCCTTAGCCATAGCCCTAACCTCCTAGCATGCTAAGACCCTAACACATGGATAACTTTGTCACTATTTTGTCCTTTAAATTCCTCCCAGTTTGCCTAATTCTTGACTGTAATATCCTATTTAGGGAATCCCTAATGGATTTCTTACCCACCTATCCTAGCCTAAGGTCACTTCCTTGCCTTGCTATCTTACCCACTTACTAACGCCTCACCTCAAATTTGTCCAAAACCCAATTTAAAGTGGCACAAAGACTCCCTAAAGGGACGGTATCTAAACAATCATTCCCAACCATACTTAAACAAATTTGACAGTGGTATATAAACATCCATAACTTGGCAAAATACAAGAAAATTTGACAGTGGTATATAAACATCCATAACTTGGCAAAATACAAGAAAAGGCCTTGAATTGCTTGCAAGTCATTGTGTCATCAAAATCCAAGTGAATATACTTGTTATCATTCCTACTTGACTGGAAATTACATCTTGGACTGTCATAAGACATTTTACTTGACTAGAAATTTGATTTGGTTTAAGAGTCCCGTTGGCTTGGAAACTTGGCACTTATAAAATTGTTTATCGCTGATGTTTACTTAAAAGATTGTACCTGTCTTGACAAGCTAAAAAGTGAAATATAGGACTGTCATAATGCTAAATGCTTGGTTGGAAATACTTTTGTTTTGATAGTACCTTTCACTAATTCAAAGTGCCATTTCAACTCTTGTTTATGAAGAGTACTTGCATTTAGGATTGTACGCTCATTTTGGAAAGATGGAAATTAGTGTTTTGGACTGTCGTAATCATTTTGACTTGGTTTAAAATCATTCTTAGTTTGACAGTCCTATCTTCATGAAAAGTGGATTGATTGGGGCCTATGTCAATGTATGTCAGTTGCAAAAGAGGTTGAATTTGTACAATATGATGATAACGTCCCATCAACACCACTAACATGCTCCAACCACATGCATAATTGAAAGGAAAATTACATCCAATGTAGTTCATGAAACCCTAGCTATGTTGTAGTGTAGGTATATATCTTCTAGGTATATGGTTATACTAGTTTCTAGTTAAGTGAGACTAACAAATATAATGATATAAATCTAATGAGTTCATAAACCCTAGTTTGTAGTTATATGTCTAAATATGTGAACCCTAGATTTTAAGTTTGTGGTTTCTAGTTCAAAAACCCTAGATTTCTTTATATTTGTTCTTATAGATTAGGTATATGGTCTAGGTATTTGTAATCCTTATTTTTTAGGTTTGTGGTTTGTAGTTCATGAAACCCTAGTTTTTTTTCTATTTATGCATGTAGCTTAGATAGGTGGTTTAAGTATTTCTACATAAGTGAGATTAATGGAGCACATGATCTCTATTTATGTGAATTTCTACTTTATAAAACCCTAGTTTGTAGTTATATGTGTACATTTATAAACCTTAGTTTTTAGGTTTATGGTTTGTAATTTGTGAAACCCTAGTTTTTTTTTCTATCTTCTCTTGTAGATTAGGCATATGCTCTAAGTGGTTCTACATAATAGAAACTAGAATAACACAGAAGAAAAAACACGTGTGAGGAGGGTGGAAAGGGAAACTAAGAAAGAATCATCGTGTAAAGTGATCCAAGACATAAAAAATTTCTTCCTTGACAAATAAAAAATGAAACAAGTTCCTGAATATGTCTTCTGCAAAAGACACATCAAGTTAAAAGAAGAAGGATAATGAATAGGCTAGGATACATTACAAGATGTACAAGAGATGCAAAGGGAAACCCATCATGTTGTCATTAAGGTATCCACACTATAATTGCTTTTCTCGTTAGGGTTTATAAACCCTAATCATCTTTCATCATACATGCATTGGGTATGGGGGAATTGAGAGAGATGTGAGGGCAGGGGGGGGGGCATAAGATCTTCCACCTTCATGTTCTTGGCCTTGTTCAGTAGAGAATATTAAATTATTCTCGAAATAGAGAGGATCTCAATGAATGGTGAGGAATTATCCATTTCCCACAGTTATTTCTTTGAAGCATTATTGTCATAACATGTATTCCATGACTTATAAAATTTATTTTGGTGTATATAATTGTAGTGTTGAAATTTTACTAATTTCTATTTCACTCATCCCTTGGAACTCATTATAGATAGCCTTGGGAAACATTTTGAAATTTCAGAATCAAAATTGGCGTTTTGATGTGATCAATGGTCTTATATACTTTGTTTTGGTATTCTCCATGTTTCCTTGGGTGAACTCTTATTAACCATTATTTTACTTGAATATTATTGCAATTTACATTATAAAATTAAAAATGTTCATCAAACATAAAATGTTCATTATTAATGTTGTTTTTCTTCATTGAGACCAACTACTCAGATTGTATTTTTTTAGCTTCACTTTGTTATTTTCGTAAACAAGCAAATATTATTTGAGGGGTCCTAACATGAAATTATTGCAACAAGAAAATATTTGTAATATGTTGAAAGATTTTTTTAAAGGTAAAGAAAATGTAGACATTGTCAAGATCCACAAATCAAGGGAAGTTGTTCAAAGAAATTATAAGTATCGGCAACATATGCATATTTACAGGACACAAGTAAGAGCAATGATGCAATATCACGACATACTTTTAAATTGTAGCTGCTTTAAAAAAATATTTATAGTTGCAAATCTACATCTTTTCATATTTCGTTTGCTAGACATGTTAGAAACATAAGATTTTTTACTCCCATATTGTTGCTTTGAATATGAACTTTACTACGACTTGTTTGCCACCATTTGCAACTTTAACTGTTGTTAAGAAAATTGTTCATGCTTGCTATTACATATGCAATTATGAAGCATTCTTTAAAAAGTAAAACATCAAATTTATAGGTGGAATGTATGGTTAAATGCAGGCTTATATCTTTGCCTGAATTCATAGTTATTTTACTATAGCCATAATAATTTTAGGAAGGTATTGTTTCTACTTTGCAAGTATTCAAGTGAAGGAGTTGAAGGTTTGGAATCTGAAGTTGAAGGGTGACTAAAAGCTTGTACCAACCTACATAAGAAAGGTACACAAATTCAATTTCCAGGTCCTACTTTCATTATATCCAAACGGTATGTTGGAAATAAGTGTTTGCTAAGAATATAGAAATGTTGAAAAAAAGTGAGGTGAAAAATACATACATTCACATCTTTGTAACCCCTAGTACAATTCTAGAATTCATATTTAGTAAAAAGAATCTTAAGAGTGCGCATACCTAACTACTCACTCTCAAGAGACTCCACAAAGAAGGCACAACCAAATATACTAAAGGGGACATAGCATAAATGAAACCTAATTCTCTAAACATCGAGCTTATTCTGCCCCCCTACTTTACTGTTGAATATCCGCTGAAATGCAATCGACGTTTAAAAAGGAAGATGATTGTCGAATGGTTGAAAACAGGATGTCAAAAATCAGACATCTATGCCGTTCGATTTTGGATTAAAAAATGCTAGAGTACTTTATAGGGAATGTGGGCCCCTTCCTCTAGCCTTATATTTTCCAATGAAAGTCTAGCTAGAACAATTAGAAACTTAATGGAAACATTGAGAAGTGCTCCTCTATTTATGGTGTATCCTTCCAATCTGAAACTCATTCAACTTAGTTAACTTATCCAAAAATAAAACAAACTATCCTACAGAATGAGGGGAAATACTTGCTTGAGGGAAGAACCTTCTAGGGGTATTTAGCATTAATTAGTTAATTGTTGTGTAAGTTATTTAGTTAGGGAATAATTTTCTAGTTTTAGCTGTGTGCATGTTTGTATAATACTATTTTCTAGTCTTTGAGTGGAATGCATCCTTAGATTAAGCATTTGAAATTCATGAACTATGAAATCCTATAATAAGGGAATTTTCCTCATTAATAAAAATGGTTTATGTCTTATTTATATATAAGATACATTTTTTTGGGAAGGGGGTATTGATATTTTTTTTTGCAAGTAAGTATTTTATTATCATTTGGTTGCAAAGCAATAACATCATGAATTTATCCCTCTTGTTTATACGTTAGGATTATCTAGAAGCCTCCCTTCCACCATACATGATTTATTTCTCTTCCTCAACTAATATGTCTTAGTCCTTTTGGTTTTGTAATGACCATTATCAACCCATATACCTTCTTCAATTGATTTTATTTGTCATTTCCTCCACCCATTGAAATATTGTGTAACACAAATATTATTCAAGATAAATGTATCCCCATATATATTACTTATTAAGATTTCTATATGTTTCCCTCACACCTCAAGACGTCCTATTGTGTTATGTCACTCTTGTTTAGGGATTATGGAGGCTTCCTTCCATCCCAACTCTTTTAATTTTGATGCATCACCTTTCCCAAGGATGAATCACCCTCAAAATATCTCAACCATCCACTCTTACAAGAAACCCTAATGACATCCATCTCCTAGGGTTTCAATTGTAGATATTAAACATTGTATCCTTCTCTCTCTCTCTAAATGGATCCTCACATTTCATAATCCTTTGAGTATTTACAACTTGTTTTGAAAAGTGTGGGCCAAGAATTGTTCAATGCTCTCATTAAATCCCTTAGATCGCAATCTACAGTCTCCACAAACACCTTCTAGATCCCCACAAAAATGTAATTACCTATGTATGGGGGAAACCTAGATAGTTTTTTTAATTTATTGATATGGAGCCATTAGAGGAAATTTCAACGTAAAATGGGCCTCCTAAGTAATATAATAAAATAATAGTTAAAATAATAAAATAATATTTATTACTTTTGGAGGAAGAAAAGAAAAAACTACTTTTTTTGTTCGTATTTTTGACATATCTCCCTGTGTTTTTACTTGAATTTTGATCGGGAGAGCTCGTTGGATGTAGAATTAAATTCCGCATCCAACGAGTACCCACTCGACATAATTTTGATGGATCCCGCTACCCCAATTATGTGAGACATGATCTATAACTTGCTTCTATAATTCACACCTTAAAAATGTGAGACACTAATTAATTGGAGGAAAATTTTTAGTTATGTCAGAAAACATAAGCCTTAAATATTTATTTGATCAACAGAATAAATGCGAGACAAGCCAAATGGTTGTCCTTTCTAAGAGAGTATGACTTCGAAATAAGGCATATATAGGGAAAAAAAATAAAGTATCAGACGCTCTAAGTCATCATGTGAATTTACTGTGTGAAAGCAGCAGCTACGAATCTAATCTAGGAGATTAGATTTTAAGTACTGGAAATTCTTATGGGGAATATCAGAGGTTAAAAGAAAAGACTGCTAAAAATGAACAAGAACAAGTAAAAAAATACTTTAGACTAAACCAACAAGGACTATTGTTGTATAAAAATAAGCTGTATATACCTAACATTAGAGTAATTTAATTGACAGTCATGGATGAACTACATAAAACACCATACTCGAGGAAAACGTGGTATCAAAAAATGATTACCATGATCATAAAGGACTTCTTTTGGCCAAACATGAAAAATGAAGTGGTTGAATACTTAGCTCGTTGCTTGGATTGTCAGCAAGTTAAAGCAAAGCATCAACATCCCGCAGGATTGTTGCAGTCACTACCCATTTGATAATGGAAGTGGGAGACCATCAGTATGGATTTCATCACCAAATTGCCCAAGAATTTCAGACAACATGATTCCATAATGGTTTTGGTTGACAAATTAGGCAAAGTAGCTCATTTTATACTTGTCAAATCTACCTACAATTTTTTTGATATTGCATACATCTTCATGAAAGAAATATTCAGGTTACATGGCGTATCGAATGTAATAGTCTCGGATAGAGACACGAAGTTTACAGGTAATTTTTGGAAATCCTTGTTTAAAGGCTTGCGTACCTAGTTAAACTTCAATACTACATATCATCCACAAATATATGGGTAGACTGAAAGGGTAAACCAGGTTCTAGAATACATGCTAAGGATGTATGTTATGGACAACCCAGGTAAGTGGGAGGACTACCTACACTTAGTTGAATTTGCTTATAACAATAATTTCCAAGTTTCTGCAGGTATGAGTCCTTTTGAAATTTTATATGAGCATAAGTGTAATACTCCAATGCTATGGAGCATCTCTGTTGATAGACTAATGTTAGGACCTGATTTATTAGAAGATATGGAACTAGTCGTGAAACAGATACAACAAAACTTGAAGGTTTCCCAAGACAGGAAGAAAAGTTATGTTGACTTAAAAAGAACTCCTAGAGAGTTCCAGGTGGGTGATCATGTATACATAAAGGTAAAGCCCAAGAAAACTACCTTGATATTGGGCAAGTATATGAAATTGGCACCCAGGCATTGCGGGCCATTTGAAATTGTAGCTAAAGTAGGGTCGGTTGCATACCAGTTATCCCTACCACCCAGCATTAAAGTACATAATATGTTTCAAATTTATATATTGAAAATATATGTCATGATGTTTCTCATGTGATTGACTGGAATGTAATCCAAGTGGAACCAGAGGGAGAGTTCCAAGTGGGACCGGAGCGCATTCTCGACAGGAGAGAAAATTTACTCCGAGATAGTACCAACGGGCAGGTAAAGGTGCAATGGAAGCACCTTAGTCTGGAAGAAGCTACTTGGGAGCTGGAAAGTAATATGCAGGAGAAATATCTAGGAATATTCCAAGAGGATAACATGGATGAATAAAATAACAAGTTATAACACCGAGGACGGTGTTATCTTTTAAGGGGAGGTGTATCTAACACCCCTTGAAATGATAATTATTAAATCTTTAAAAAAATAATTTGATTATTCTTTGACAGGAAGGTTAAGAATAAAACACTTTTTGTAATAAAACATTCCCTATTGAATAAATTATGTTGAAGGGGAACAAAAGTGGATATAGTTGTTGAAAGAGTGTTTGCTGACCCACGAGAGGAAAATGACAAGTGGCAAAGAAAACTGAGTGAGAACTCAATATGTAGGATGCATCATCCCCAAAAATTAGGTATGTACTCCTAGTTGAGTTGCTAAAGAGCAAGAGGCTCATAAATGACCAAGTCCTAGGAAAAAATACTATTTAATAGTATGTCCATGAGAAGCAGGAGGCTAGCATTGGACGGGGATTAAAATCCGTATAATGCAAGAGATGGTGCATTTAAGATATTTTTATCTTGTGGTTTAGTGAACAGGCTCGGGGGTTCTGGAGCAAGTAATCTGGCTGCTCTGGGAGTTGGTTGGGAGGAACAGCTTCTCCACTTTTGTTTTCCCAGCGTTGGTGCCAGGTTCCTACTTTGTTTTCTTATGGTTAATTCTAGTTTTAGTGGAATGTGTATTTTGAAATATTGAATTGCAGTTATACTTCCAAGTGATATTGTTTATGCATTATTGTAGAACAAATGTCTATGTTTCTCTGAAATAAATTAGATATGGACAATGATAGTATCGTAGAAATTAATATTTTTTTCTGAGCATAATTTTGTAGAGCTGGTGGTTGTTTGTTTGTTATGTTATACTTCCAGGCGATATTGTTTATGCATTATTGTAGAACAAATGTCAATGTTTCTCTGAAATAAATTAGTTATGTACAATGATAGTGTCATAGAAATTAATAATTTTTTATGAGCATAATTTTGTAGATTTGGTGGTTGTTGGTCTGTTATGGACCAGTTTCAATAATTGAATGCTTTTAAATTTATAAGTCTGCATTTTAACGGAATGAACCCTATGTTTTTTTTTAACTGTATCATGTATTCCTACTTTTATCTAAGTTTTCTTGTATGTATCGATTTGTTCAAGCTTTCTTAACTTTGCTTCTCGATTTTTGAATGTCGATTGAGATGATAATGTTGGTTTAGAGTATATATCTGTAATTAATGCAGTTGAAATATTATTACATAAGGCAAAACCTTATTTTAATGTTTAAATCCCAAAAGAACTTAGTGAAGTTTAGGTTCTCGACTGGTAATCATGTTCGAATGACGAATTAAAGAAAGGTTACAGACATCAAGTTAATCTTCAGATCAGTGTAACTTACAGTAAATCAAATCCCAAGTCAAAACCAGAACCCTTGATTCCACAAAGCTAAACGTTGATCCACAAAGATTAGGAGATCAACGGTCTAGATCTAATATGTCTCGAGATCAACGATTGAAAATAGATTTTGCATTCAGAAGTACCACCCAATTTTAAGCCTAAAACCAATCGCCCATACGATGGAGGATCGTGCGGCAGAGAATACAGGCAGTCGAAGATCAACGAATAAGGTTAATTCTGCTGGGTTGAGTTGCACGTCTTAGGAAACCTTTTAGGTACGCAGAAGTTTTGTGAAATCTGCTTCATCAAGTTTGGAGTACACCGTTGATCTAGTGAGGACATAGATCTGACGGTCCACAAAAATTCTGTTGATTCAACTAGCAAGTTGTTTAATATCAACGAGTGTATGCGAAATTTTTATAAAATCCACTTCACCAAATTTGGAGTCCACCGTTGATCCGATGGAGACACATATCTGAAGGTCCTTAGGGATTCTACGGATTGAACAAGCAAGTTCCTAAACTTTTCTCTTGGCTGCAAAATAAATGTAATTGTAAATTGTTTTAGACCCAACGGATCACGTGGACAACAGATCAACTATGTTTAGTTGCTGATTGGATCAGGAGAATCGTGCTGTCTAGACCAGTTACTCCTACCTGGCATCACAAAACCCCAAATCAAACCAGAAACCTTTGACCCTGCAAGGTTAAACATTAATCCACAAATTTAGAATATCCATGGCCGAGATCGATTATAAAATAGATCGACGGTCCACAACGATTTCGTTGGGAGAAGTTGCAGTGTTTGAAAATTTTTTGATGTGCGATTAATCCTTATAGAATGCACTTCAAAATTTTGAATCCCATCATTGATTTGGTTGGGACACTGATCAGACATTCAACAAGCCATTTCGTTGATTAAATAGCAACTTGATTAACAACAGAGAGCGAGCGCGAAATTTTTATCCACGGGAGTTGGTTACAGGCTTGAGTTTGCTTGAGTGAGTTAGACATTCATCCACAATGACCGAGATTGCATCCGTAAGGAATATCAATGGTTGATAATTGTCACAAAAGTTTCATTGTGGGATCCGCAAGGAATCAGATCAACGGTTGGGACTTAAGCTGCAAGAAATCAACAATGCGGAAAGTATAAAAGATTAATTTAACACAATGTTGGTTTCTGCACCACGGAATCCTCCTGCGTAAAGGGGACGACGGAAAATGGGAGTGCGGAAGGCAAAAAATGGACAGTTCGCTCTGTCAAATTTTTTAAGTCTTTGACTCCCGAGTTGCACAGTGAAAATCGGAAGGTTGAAAGTGAATAAGGCAGGGTATTGTTTTGTTGGTTCTATGATTTCCAAGTTTTGCAGCGGAAAGCGGAAAACCAGAGTGCGGAAAGGTCGGGTTCAGTGCAGAAATGACCTTTCTGATTACAGAGGGGATTTGTTTATGGTGGAATGACTATGACAGTGGTTTTTGAGCCTGATATTGAATGATAAATGATGTTATATGACCCATGACATTGTTAAAGAGAAATAAGATCAGTAACTTATCTTTTTGAGTTTTTGTTTGGGAATCTAATGTTTTGAGAAAGGGTTTCTAAGGTTAAGGAGACGATCATTTAATATGGAGAGATTTATGCTTTAACTCTCCATTTTTATTTGTAATGCCTCTTAACAGTTGGGTATTTTAGTAATATGTTTAAAGATATATGGTTATAGAAAGTGTTTTTTTGTTTGAATTTTGAGGTATGTTACAGTCTTCTTCTTCTTTCTATATATATTTTGAGGGGTGTCTTTCTCTGTTGAGCTCTGCCATTTGATAAGAGTCATTCTATGTCTTGCATATCTAAGGATCCTCTAACCAGGGTAATTTTTAAGGGCAAAATTTTGCCAATTGGCTATTTTTGGACTTTTTCCAAAAAATAAATTCATTATTTGGTCATTTTTAGTGTCTAAGATCGCCTATATTTACATAAAATATGTTTATTTTTATCATAATATTCACCAAAATTTACACATTACAGTGTTAATTTTATGTTTCATATTTAATATTCACCTACCTATCTATAAACATGTTTCTTTCAATCCAAAACAGTCGCCTAGAATACTATACTTAAATATAATATTAGAATCCTTAAAAAATACCCTGCCTCTAACCAACATCAAGATCATCAAAGTCATTGTCTGCACACAGCATGGATCGAACTTATATATTTTTTACATTTCTTGTTCTAATCGTCGACTAGTTCTCAACTAATAGTGAATAGGTTGTTCTAACTAACCCAATAAATCCCGTTACATTACTAAAGAATCTATTGGGCTAATTTACAATCATTCCCATTCCAAAACTAGACTATTAGTCTAACTTAACTGACTATTACATTTATTGTTTCCTCAAAACATGTCGAATTCCTGGATTTGACTCACTCTTATCATTTTTCATCGTGGCCTTGCTCGTTGTGCCACCAAATCCTTCGCATTTCCTACCAAAACTGGTATGTACTTTCCTTGGTCCAACAGTGTCGTCATTAAGTGTCACAAGTTTCATTCGAATGTCACCATTGATTGTCACAAGTTACACCCGACTGTCATTTTAAGTGTCGCACTTTTCCATTACTGTTTGTAAGTGTTGCACTTGGTCACCATGGAAAACATGATGTTTGTACCTCCTAGAAAGTGTTAGGACCCTTTGACATTATGTTTTTCCCTTCTCTAGACACACTTGGAATCAAATCCAACAACTGAGGAGTCAAAAACCACTTGAAACAACCCTCAATTTTACCTCATCCTGAGATTTTTGCGCCCTGCTAATGTACTTAGGAGATAAAATTACATCATTTTCTCTCATTTCATGCCTATCGGGGAGTGAAAATTCCAAATTGTCACTCTGTTGACTACTTTGGGTGATCAAAAATCCATGTTTATCCCTAATCCCTTGGATCTTGGATTTTGAGGATATTTTCATGGGATAAGCTACCCTTTGAATCCTCTCTCAAATTCCTTCCTTGTTAAGGTAAATACCCTTGATCCAAGTTATCCTCACCTATATCATGAACCCTCTCCTAGTGGTTGGCCTCCCTAAATGCTACTTAAGGAGATCCATCCATGAGTTATGGGAGGTAAGTTTAGAGAGCATCAAACCTTTGGTCTTGTAAATCTTGGAGGAGGGAAACACCTGAAGAGGTGGAGATTATGATTTTAAGAGTCTTGAAGGGATACTAAAGGATATTTGAAGGATTTTAAATCAAGCATGATTCATGTACAATACATATTATATGGCTTCTTTATTGCTTTATTTTTAACCTAGCCTATCCTATTCCTCCCATTTTCATGTCTTTAATGGTGAATGCATGAAATTTTCTATATTTTCATATTTAGATCTTTATTTATACATATATTTCTTTGGAATAGGTGTTGTCTTGCCTTTGTAAATATGTTCATAAACCCATGGTTAAAATTTAGGAGTTAAAGAAACTTAGAAGCAGCAAAGGCAACCATCCAAAGTGAGGTAGACCATCTACCTGCTTTTTATTTTCATAGATTTCTTGTTTATGTATGAGTTAGATCTAGGAGGACTATCATGTCTATTTGTTTTTTATTGTCCTCGGTAGGAAACTAGGGGCCTCTTCTAATCCCAAGAATATATTAGCACAGATGATTCATGTTACATACAAAGAAATTAAATAGGTTATTACATACATCTTCATCGGTGGTGCAATATTCATAATCATTCATACGGAACAAAAAATATCAACATATAACCCACATTATATAGAATAAAACAAAAGACCACAACACACAGAATTATCAATCATGCATATTGAAGATCAAGAGTTTATGTGGAAACCAAAGATGGGAGAAAACCATAGAAGCGCTATTCTTATTCATGGGTCACAACAAATTATCACTTCATGTCTACGCACACATCCTAAGACTTTCTCTCTTCTTATTTATACAAGAGATCTACGAACTAATCATGCAGATTGCTATCACTTATTGCGATTCGCTCATACAAAATGCTCATTATAATATCTCTTCATACCCGAAAAGGAGTTTGATTTAGTACTCAAAGGAAAAACTAAGCATTATATCTAAAACTAACCAAACCCAAGCATCACAACCCATTACATTTATATAGGAATTATGCACGACCCTCCTACTCCCACTACTTGGACCCATTTATGTAAGTGGGAAAAAATTGTAGCTTCTTCCCACTACTTCCACATTTGACATATTCAAATTGCCCCTTTTCCTTATTTCTCCACCACTATGTCGGATTCGGTCCTCCTTACACACACCACTTCATGTTATCCCTTCTCACACCAAAAATGTTTCCCAAAATATGAAAAAAAATTCCAGGGCCAACATCTTTCAGTATCATCGAATGAGGTAAACCACACCCTTCTGCATACCATGTTTGTTTCGGCCCTTAAATTAATATACCAAGCCACTTTTTATATTTATTTTAGGCACTAGTAAAGTAATAAAGAGCATATGATATCCATTTTCTTCTTAACTATCATTATCATTAGCATGCTCCTTGTAATTGCTTTAATGCGTTTTATTTATGCTTTGAATGATAAAATACACAATTTTTTCTTATAATCCTTCTCACAATGACCAAGTTATCCACAATAATAACACTTGCCTTTCTTACCTTGGTTTTCATGTCTAAAATTGCTTTCAATTTGGCTTCCCCAACTATCTCTTTGTTTTCCAAAACAGTGTCTTCCTTTTCCCTTATGTTTTGCTGCAAAGAAGTGTTTGAAACTATGTTCATCATAGAGTCAACAACAATCCTCCTAGCTTGTAAAATCTCAAGGATTAATTCTAGTTGATAAGCGAAGCCTGTTTTACACCTAGAAACACTTGAAAAGATGGAGGCAAATTATTAAGGGTTATAGATACAAAATTATTTTTCTCTTTATTTACACCCACAACAATAAGTTGTTCTCTTATATTATTTAGTATAGTGAGATTATATGTGACTAAGTAACCTTGTACCATCCTTAAACTATACAATTGGCTTTTCAAATAGATAACTTCAATTTGTATTCTAATTAGATGTCTTATACAATTTTTCCTATGTATCCTAAGCTTCTTGAGAGGGCTCTACATCTTGCATGTGTTGTGATGTCATTTGCAACTATATACAAATCACTACAAAAGATTATTGTCACTTTAATAAACATTTTATTGTTCATCAAAATTCTGCATTACTTAGCCTCATCTTTTTCATATCTACAATGGTGCTCATCTCACTACAACTTTTTGGTTAAAGTGGTACTAGGCCTTACACCAACACCTTGAATGTCTCTTCCAAGCATATTCATTGACTGTCACACACTTTCTAGAGGACATTAGATCTATAGCAATAACTTTCACTCTTCATTGCTCAATATGACAAAGGTCTATCCGTAGGTTGTTGAGAATGCTCCCCTATTGAATCACACATGTCTTTCACGTTCTTCCCTTGACTAAAAAAAAATCAAATCATGAATTCCTCCAAAGCTCTAATACTACTTTTTTTCATTCTCAATGGCCACTTAATTTCACCATTCTATCATCACATACTTAAGGCTAAGTAACATTTTGAATATGGGACAAAGCCATGCTATCTTTTATGTCTTAAACTTGGGAGCTATTTATGTACTTTTTTATGTCTGGCCATGGTATCTTTTATGTCTTAGGAGCTATTTATGTGCTTGTTGTATGTATTTTTATAGAGAGGAAGGTGCAATCATAGAAGATACCAACCCAAAGGTTTAACATTTGTATACATTCATATTTTGACCCAATAATTTCAGATCCATTTCTTTTTACTTCAAGACACACCATTTCGTTAAAAGTATCTATGTCTAACCTTTCCTTTGCACTTTACTTTATGTATTCCCCGTTCAACCTTACTTACACCTCTTAAAACAATTGCTTTTAATATAATTATATCCAATTTTCTTAGCACAACAATACTATATTCACAATACTAAATCTAAAACGAAAACAAGCTTCCATATTTTTATGAATCCGGTTTTTTTTTCAATGCAGTGTTCACACGCATCAAAAAAAGTTATTTTTATTTTTATTAAATAATAAAATATCTACAATAGGGTTTTTCAGAGAATCTGCAGTGGTCATTTTGAAAGTCGACGTTTCGATTTCAAATCAGAAACCATCATCACGACAAAAAGTCGGATAGGTAAGCTGCATATATAGAGTAATAAATAGGTTTGATGTTTAAGTTTTTAGGTTTTCTAAATCAGTTTTTAGGCAACTAGGTTTCAAGAAATTTAATTATATCTTTTATCTAAAATGTTCTATGTTTTAAAATGTTATATATTTAAAAAAAAATATTAAGTTTTTTATTAATTTTTTTAATATTTAATAAAATATTAGTTAAAAAAATTTAAATGAAATTATTAATAATAATAAATTGTTAATAATAAAATTACTAGTTCTATTAAAGATATCATTATGTTTGTTACAAAGAATTTAACTATGTTATAAAAAGATTTTTAATTATGTTAAAAGAAGTTTTTTTAATTATGTTATAAGAAAATTTTAAAGGTTTTTACATCTTAATTAAGCTCATTTACTTATCCATTATTAAGAATTCAATTATCAATTATGTTTAAAAAGTTTCTAAATTATGTTAAAAAAATTTGATTTTTATAATTTTTCAAATCTTAACTAAGTTTTTATTTATCCAATTTTAAGAATAAAATTATGTTCTAAAGTTTTAGATTATGTTTTTGAATTAGGTGATGAAGTTTTTAAAATATTTTATGTTATAAGGTTTTAGATTATGTTATAAAGTTATTTAAAAATGTTAATTTTTTTAAAATTTTATGTTATAAGGTTTTAAAATTTTGTTATAAAGTTTTTTAAATTTTTTTTTACAAAGTATTAAGATTTTTTATTTAAAAAGTATTAAAATATTTTTTACTTAAAAAGTATTAAAATATTTTTTAAAATATTAAAAATTCTAAATTCTAAATAATAAATTTTTTATTTTAAGTTTGTTAAGAAGAGTTTATAAAAATGTCACTTAAAGTATTAAAGTTTTTAAAGTTTACAAAGTTTTTTTTAAGGTTAATTAGTTAAGGACAAGGGTCAAGGGTTAGAATTTTGTAACAAACTTAAAACCTAGACTTGTCGAGTTTGCTATGATTTTGACACTTGATTAAGGGGATCCAATTTTTACTTACCTCAAATCCACCATTCCTGTTTAGGTTTTTTGGGTGTTTGATTATTTCAAGGGCTTCTCTGAAACGCCTTTTGTAATAGTGGTTTTCTCTAGCAAGCATCGAGGTGAGTCTTCAAGGCAGATATGGTGTATTGTTTTCTCTGATTGTTCTGCTAAGGTTGAGGTGAAGATGCATTGGTTGTGGATGTCAGCCCCGTGTTCTTTCATTCTAACCTTGAGAGACCGACCAGTTTCCCCAATGTAGTTAAGGCCACATGAACATGTAACCTTATAGACCCCTTTTTGGTGACGTTCGTCAATCTTGTCCTTGACAGTTCTCATTTTCTGCCTTGAGGTCTCTAGAGGTTTGAAAGCTGTAAGGATCTCCTTCTTTCTTAGGATTTTGGAAACCCTATCGGTGACGCCTTGAATTTAAGGGAGATAGGCCCTCTTTTTGTCATTGTGTTGTTGGGGTTTTTTGGTTTACCTAAGGGGTTCCTAAAATCTCTCTTGATGTCACTCTCTTTGTAACTGATGTTCTTAAACATTTTAGCTAAGTTATCCTACTCTTCTTTAAGATATTCATCATCGCAGATTCTAGCTTCCCCTGTTGCTAAGGTGTTGATGATCCCTAGCTTCTGATCAGGATGATGATGAGAATATGGATCGAGATAATTATCGGTATGGGTTTTCTTTCTGAAGACCTTACGTCCCAAAGAACCATCTAATCTCTTATAGATTAAAATGTCAAGGAAGGGGATGCTCTCATTCTCTTCCACTTCCATGGTGAATTTAATGTCAACTGATTGGTGGTTGAGATGCTGTAAGAATCTATTGAGTTCTTGTTCTCCATGGGGCCAAATGACATTAGTGTCATCCACATATATTTTCCACAATTTCGGTGTTAAGGGATAGGCTTCAAGGGAATTCTTTTCAAATTTTTCCATGAAAAGTTTGGCGATGATAGGTGAGAGGGGAGACCCCATTTCTACGCCACTGGTATGTTCATAGAATTCCTCTTGGAAACTGTAGAACGTGAAGCGGAGACAAACTTCTGCAAATTTAGCTATCTCTGGGTTGGTAACTTCATGAATGATGTCAATAGCTTCATTCAATGGGATCTTGGTGAATAGAATCACAAAATCAAAGCTAACCAAGATGTCACCAGGGTTAATCCTCTCTTCTGAAATTAGTTCAACAAAATTTCTGGAGTATTTAATGAAGGACTCACTGTGTCCAATGAGTGGACCTAACTGTTTTGCTATAAATTTTGCGAGCTCATAAGTTGGGGAACCCCTTCTTTATGGATTTTGGGTAAACCATAAATTCTCGAGGTTATTTCTCCTACCGGCATGAGGAGCTTCTTTGTTCTATCATCAAGACCAGATCCTTTGATGACCTTCTTGACTTCTCTGGTGATTTTTGAAATCGGATTGCTACTGAGTTTTTTATAACTTTCGCTTGAGCCTAGGTGATCAAGCATTTTTGAGATGTAGTCTCTACTGTTGAGGAGAACTATGGCTCCTCCTTTATCAACCTTGAGGACCGCGATGTCATCGTTATTCATAATGATTTTTAGTGCTTCTCATTCCCCTTTCGAAAGGTTATCTTTTGGTGGTTTGGCTCTCCTTAGGATGACCACGCAGTCTTGCCTCACTTCTTCCTTCGCGTCTTCAGACAGGGTTTGGATGGCATCTTCAATATTGCAGATGATGTTGTCTATCGAAATCTTCTTGGGGGCGATGGAAAAACCTAGTCCTTTCTTAAGCAGTGTGAATTCCTCATTGCTGAGTTCGTGGTCAGAGAGATTGACCACATGTTTGTTGGTAGTTTTCTCCAACCCTCGTTCGTTCACCTATTCCATGCGTCCATGAGCTCCTTCAATCCATCCACGAGCATCCTCGTTATGACCACAAGCTTCTTCAATGTGTCCACAAGCTTCCTCATCGTGGGATTCCTCATTACGTCCATGATCTTCCAACAGCCTATCGAATTTGCTAATCTGTCTTTTCTTGGAGGCGCAGTCTTCTTTCTCAGCTTTGAGGGCTGCGTAGGCATCCACGATGGTCCAAATGTTAGCTTTGAGAGTATGCGAGAGTTTAAGGTGAAGTTCCAGGGCTTTTCCAGATAAGTTGTCTAGTGTTGCATGTGTCCTCCAGATCTCTCGTCGAACGATGGCAAAGCCTAAGCAATCAAATTCCTGGTTATTCCTACCATTTCTTAATTGGTGATTATTGATGGCGAATTTAGGAAGAATGTTTTTGTCTCTGCATCTTTTTAAGAAGTCCATATCTACAGCTCTGCGTTGAATCTTAATCCTTGTCAATACCAACCAACGAGTCTCCTTGGGTCCAGGGTAGTAATTTTAGTTTGTAAGTTTCTGCGGTGAGGTAGATCAATCATAGGGTTTTCCGAAGAATCCGCAGGTGAGGTAGATCAATCATAGGGTTTTCCGAAGAATCCGCAGTGGTCATTTTGAAAGTCGACGTTTCGATTACGAATCAGGAACCATCATCATTTAAAAAAATTTAACATTTTTAGATAACTTTATAACATAATTTAAAACCTTATAACATAAAATATTTTAAAAACTTTATCACAAAAATAAAAAACATAATCTAAAACTTTAGAACATAATTTTATTCTTAAAATTGGATAAAGAAAAACTTAGTTAAGATTTGAAAAATTATAAAAAATTTAAAAAACTTTTTAACATAATTTATAAACTTTTTAAACATAATTGATAATTGAATTCTTAATAATGGATAAGTGAATAAGCTTAATTAAGATGTAAAAACCTTTAAAATTTTCTTATAACATAATTAAAAAAACTTCTTTTAACATAATTAAAATTCTTCTTATAATATAGTTAAATTCTTTGTAACAAATATAATGATATCTTTAATAAAACTAATAATTTTATTATTAACAATTTATTATTATTATTAATTTCAATTAAAAAAATTTAACTAATATTTTATTAAATCTTAAAGAAATTAATAAAAAACATAATAATTTTTTTTTTAAATATAGAACATTTTAGATAAAAGACATAATTAAATTTCTTAAAACCTAGTTAGCTAAAAACTAATTTAGAAAACCTAAAAACTTAAACATCAAACCTATTTATTACTCCATATCTGCAACTTACCTATCCTACTTTTTGTACTGATGATGGTTCCTGATTCGGAATCGAAACGTCGACTTTCAAAATGACCACTGTGGATTCTCCGAAAAACCCTACTATTGATCTACCTCACCGCAAAAAACTTATGAACTGAAATTAATACCTTGTACAGACTTAAAAAACATTAGGAATAACAACGACATCGTGGTCCTCAAGGCTGATAAAGGTGAAGCCACAGTTCTCCTCAACAGCAAAGATTACGTCTAAAAAAAGCTTGATCACCCAGGCTCAAGCGACATTTATAAAAAACACTGTAGCAATACGATTTCGAAAATCACGAGAGAAGTCAAGAAGGTCATCAAATGATCTGGTCTTGGTGATAGAACAAAGAAGCTCCTCATGCCAGTAGGAGAAATAAGCCCGAGAATTTATGGTTTACCCAAAATGCATAAAGAAGGGGTTCCCGTAATACCAATCGTCAATACGATTGGTTCACCAACTTATGAGCTCGCAAAATTTGTAGCAAAATGGTTAGGTCCACTCGTTGGACAGAGTGAGTCCTTCATTAAAGACTCCATAAATTTTGTTGAACTAATTTCGGAAGAGAAAATTAACCCCGGTGACATCATGGTTAGCTTTGATGTTGTGAGACATTCACCAAGATCCCATTGAATGAAGCTATTGAAGTAATTCATGAAGTTACTGACCCAGAGACAGTTAAATTTGCAGAAGTTTGTCTTCGCTCCACGTTCTTTAGTTTCTAAGAGGAATTCTATGAGCAAACCAGTGGGGTATAAATGGGGTCTCCCCTCTCACCTATCGTCACCAATCTTTTCATGGAGAAATTTGAAAAGAATGCCCTTGAAGCCTATCCCTTGAAACTGAAATTGTGGAAAAGATATGTGGATGACACTAATGTCATTTGGCCCCATGGAGAACAAGAACTCAATAGATTCTTGGAGCATCTCAACCGCCAATCAATTGGCATTAAATTCACCATGGAAGTGGAAGAGAATGAGAGCATCCCCTTCCTTGACATCTTAATCTACAAGAGATTATGTGGTTCCTTGGGACGTAAGGTCTTCAGAAAGAAAACCCATACCGATAGTTATCTCAATCTAGATTCTCATCATCATCCTGCTCAGAAGCTAGGGATCATCAACACCTTAGCAACGAGGGCAGCAAGAATCTGCGATGATGAACATCTTAAAGTGGAGCATGATAACCTAGCTAAAATATTTAAGAACATCGGTTACAAAGAGAGTGACATCACGAGAGCTTTTAGGAACCCCTTAGGTAAACCAAAGAACCCCCAACAACGCAATGATAAAAAGAGGGCCTATCTCCCTTACATTCAAGGCATCACCGATAGGGTTTCCAAAATCCTAAGAAAGAAGGAGATCCTTACAGCTTTCAAACCTCTAGAGACCTTAAGGAAGGAAATGAGAAATGCCAAGGACAAGATTGACGAACGTCAGCAAAAAGGGGTCTATAAGGTTACATGTTCATGTGGCCTTAACTACATTGGGGAAACGCGTTGGTCTCTCAAGGTTAGAATGAAAGAACATGAGGCTGACATCCGCAACCAATGCATCCGCACCTCAGCCTTAGCAGAACACTCGGAGAAAACAAGACACCATAGATGCCTTGAAGAAACCTCGATGCTTGCGAGAGAAAACCACTATTACAACAGGTGTTTTAGAGAAGCCCTTGAAATAATCAAACACCCAAAAAACCTAAACAAGGACGGTGGATTTGAGGTAATTAAAAGTTGGATCCCCCTAATCAAGTGTCAAAATCATAGCAAACTCGACAAGTCTAGGTTTTAAGTTTGTTACAAAATTCTAACCATCGACCCTTGTCCTTAACTAATTAACCTTAAAATAAAATAAAAACTTTATAAACTTTAAAAACTTTAATACTTTAAGCGACATTTTTATAAACTCTTCTTAAAAATCTTAATATAAAAAATTTATTACTTTTTAAATAAATAAATAAAAATTTAATATTTTAATACTTTTTAAGTAAAAAAAAATTAATACTTTTTAAATAAAAAAATCTTAATACTTTATAAAAAAATTTAAAAAAACTTTATAACATAATTTTAAAACCTTATAACATAAAATTTAAATTTTTTACATTTTTAGATAGCTTTATAACATAATTTAAAATGGTATAACATAAAATATTTTAAAAACTTTATCACATAATTCAAAAACATAATCTAAAACTTTACAACATAATTTTATTCTTAAAATTGGATAAATAAAATCTTGGTTAAGATTTGAAAAATTATAAAAAGTTTTAAAAAAACTTCTTAACATAATTTATAAACTTTTTAAACATAACTGATAATTGAATTGTTAAAAATAGATAAGTGAATAAGCTTAATTAAGATGTAAAAACTTTTAAAATTTTCTTATAACATAATTAAAAAAAATTCTTTTAACATAATTAAAAATCTTTTTATAACATAGTTAAATTCTTTGTAATAAACATAATGATATCTTTAATAAAACTAATAATTTTATTATCAACAATTTATTATTATTAATAATTTCAATTAAAATTTTTTAACTAATATTTTATTAAATCCTAAAGAAATTAATAAAAAAACCTAAAAAAAAAATAAAAATAGAACATTTTAGATAAAAGACATAATTAAAGTTCTTAAAACTTAGTGGGCTAAAAACTGATTTAGAAAACCTAAAAATTTAAACATCAAACCTATTTATTATTCCATATCTGCACTTTACCTATCCTAATTTTTTGTCCTAATGATGATTCGTCATTAGAAATCGAAAAAATCCACTTTCAAAATGACCACAAATTTCCAAAAAAAACCTTACTATTGATATTTTTTTCATTGAAAAAAAATCGTAAATTTCTTTACATTTCTCAGATGGATCAGAAGTCCATTTTCATCCAAAAAGGAAAAAGTCTAAAACTGGATCATAATATTTACAAATTAGGATCATAAGATCAAACATCAAAACCTGTCATCATAGATTTGCTAGAAGCAAATTTCTCAAAACATAAACACACATTTAGTGTCGTAATGTATCTTTAAATCAAAAAGATTCATAAAGTATCAAAGTATTCAGTAAACTGTCATATCTCAATCACATCCAGCAAAGGATGTCCATCCATCAGTCTGATATAGTTGCAACATCAAAAAAGTGCACCATCAAAGCACCTATAAAAAGCAAAAAATCATAATCATCACGATCAAATCAAAATATCTGACAGGACTCATAAACTGAATCATCTCTCTGTTCTTTAATAAACCAATGACCCTCGCAAATCCTTGCTCCTTCCTTAGCCAAAGAATCAGCAAGACTGTTCCTTTCACGATAGATATGCTGAAACTGCACCATCTCAAACCTGTCAGAAAGTCTATGAACATTTTGAAGAATTAAAGATAATTCTAAGTTGTGCATTCTGAAATTACCCTTGGCCCAGTTAATAACTATCTGTGAATTGCCAAAAATATGGATTTTTGCATAATCCTTCATCCTAGCCAAAGTGAGCAGAAGCTTTAAAGCACAAAGTTTAGCAGTATTGTTAGTACCAGCCCCTAAACCAACTTTAAAGGAGAAGGAAATTTTATCAGAAAAATAAAGTATACCTCCATCTCCACTGACTATCGAATCCTCAGTAGCTGATTCATCAAAAAAAACCCAAGGATAGGTTTTATCAATAATTTCTGCAAAAACAAGTCTGTTTTTCAGAACTTGATCCTTTTGTGGGAAAGATCTCAGCAAACCCAAACTGAAAGAGAAAACTTGTGCAGGTAGTAGAGATTGGTCTTCAAAACAGCTATGGTTATGAGCCTTCCATATAACCCACAAAACAATAATAGGCAATGACCTAATATGCTTAACTTGCATATTAAGAAACCAATTCTTCAAACAGTCTGTCACAGATGTCCCATACCATAAGTTTCTAAAATTTAATTTATCTTCAAGATCAAGCCAAACACTCTTAGTGAAAGGGAAATCCACTCCTAGATGATGATTAGTTTCAACCTCCATTTTACACAAGTAACATCTACAAGGTCCTTCAAAACCTCATTTAGCCAAGACATCCCAAGTGAGTGCCTTTCCAGAAAAAAGAAACCAGCAAAAAATTTTAGATTTTAAGGAGCACTTAAGTTTCCACAAAACTTTCCACCACCAAGATAGTTCCAAACCAATCATGTCCTAAAGCAGATGAACATAACCTTCTTTAGGAGTGTATTTACCAGTTTTGGAAGGATTCCAAACATGTGTGTCACCATTGGTAGAAAGTCTGACATGACTCGCTTTAAGAATGGATACATAATCATTCCAACATAAGACATCTTGAAAATCAGATAGTCCAATAATGTTTGCAGAAAGCCATCCTTGATCACTCATAAGAGTCAAACTAGGGCATCCTATATCTTTAAGATGGAAAATTCCAGCAGAATGTAATTTATCAAGCCATAAAATAGGTAATTGATGATGCCATTTGCAACCAACCCAAGGATCAATACCAATCCTTAGATCAGTGCCATTACCAACCTTCCAGACAAGGTTATTACCAATAAGTTCAAAAGCTCATAAAACAGCTTTCCAACAGATTGAAATATTCTTTTTCTTCTTGTCAGGTGCACGGATCAAATCCAGAATAGATAGAGGATAAACATATTTCTGAACTGCAATCTGAACCCATATACCCGTACCTATAATGATATTCCAAACACTCTTCACTGCAAGGGATTTGGAGAAAACCGCCGGAATTTTGAGTCCCCATCCACCCAGGGATTTAGGACAAGACAAATATTTCCATGAAGTCCAAGGAAGACCAGCATAATCCTTATGTCTAGACTACAAGAATCTAAAACAAATCTTTCTAATTTTCTCAATAACCCCCACAGGGATCCAGAAATGCATCCAGTAAATCGGGATGGCTTCAAGGACTGCTTTAATCAACGTAAGCTTACCTCCCTTGGTTAACCAGTGAAAACTCCAGTTCATAATCCTTTTTTCCACTTTTGCAATAAGCCAGTCCTAATCCTTCAGAACATATCTACATGGTTTAAGAAAGAAACCAAGATACTTCATACTAGTCACAAGAGGTAACACAGTAAAAGAATAAATATTCTGAACAGTAATTATCTCAAAATCATCCAGACCAGAATGATATAAAGCAGATTTTTTGTCATTAATCTGCATACCAAAGGCTGTATAAAAAGTCAATAGGATCTCATACTGAGAAGATAAAGATTGTTTTGATCCATGAGTGACCGTGATAACATCATCCACAAAAAGTACATGAGTTAGAGAAATTCCATTTCCAAAAGATATACCATGATAAATTCCATCACCTTTGGCACAGTAAATGGCTCTACTCAATCCTTCGACAATAATAATAAAAAGTAAAGGTGCCAAGGGGCATCCCTGTCTTAACCCCCTTCCAGCTTTAAGAAAAGTAGAAGCTACTCCATTTATAAGAACAACAAAGGAGATAGAAGTTAAGCTGCTCATAACCCAGCTGATGAATAAACCAGCAAATCCCATTTTGGACAAGAGGACCCTCAGATAAGTCCAACTAACTCTATCATAGGATTTAGACAGGTCGATTTTAAGAAGCACAGATTTTAAGTGTTTACCATGAATGGTATGTAAACCCTCCTGTATGACACCCACTGCATCATGGATCTGTCTACCTGGTAAAAAACCAAACTATTCACACGAGATATAACGACCCAGCACATGTCTGATGCGAGTAGAAATAATCTTACCAATGATTTTGTAACAAAAATTGCACAAAGCAATTGGCCTGAAGTCCTCGAAACAAGTAGGTAGATCAATCTTGCGAATCAGAACAAGAAAATGGAGTTAAAGACAGCTGGAATTTTACTAGATTTTCTTGAATCTTCGATCACACGAAGTAAATTAGGTCCCAAAACATCAAATAGTGCCCGATAAACCTCTACCAGGAGTCCATCCGGACTAGGGCTCTTATCATTCTTGCTCAAAGTAAGGATAGATTGGATTTCCTGTAAAGTAACAGGTTTGATGAGCTCTTCATTATCTTCCACAGATATGGTGGTAGGAAAGTACCCAGCACTCTTAACAACTTCGAGCAAATGAATATTACTCTCCTCCTAAAATAAGGTCTCAAAGTGTTTAACCCCAGCTACTGCAATATTCTTAAAACCTTCCACCAAGTTTCCATCATCATCAACAATTTTCTAGATAGAGTTGATGAATTTCCTATTATCAGCAAATTTATGGAAAAAGGGTTTTTTTCATCCCCACATAATAACCATAAAGCTCTACTTTTCAATCTGGATTCCTTTTCCCGATCAAGTAGAATCTTCCTCTTATGAGATTCCAAATCAACAAGAGAAGTTTTAACCAACTCAGAAGCAAAACCTAATCCCATCTTGTGAAAATTGTCCAAAGAGGATTCAATATCCACTAAATCCTTATCCTCCTATAATTTCTTCACAGTCGACCATGAGATAGACACTTCTTTAAGTTTCTTAAGATTTAAGGAAAAGTGGGCAGCAGAAGACAACTCAAGGTTATCAGAGAAAACTGTCCAGGAAGGTTTTAAAAGGGAGACAAAATCCTCATCCTCCAACCAGAAAGCATTAAATTTAAAGGGACTACGCGGTCTAGGATCTTTAGATAACGATTGCATAAAGACAGGATTATGATCTGAATCACCTCCACTACCTATCCATTGTCTGAAATGCATATCACAATCTAGAAAATCAGAAGAAAGAAGGATCCTATCAAGTCTTTTGCAAATTTTTTCACACCCAACCCTCTGATTATTCCAGGTAGGTAACAGCAAACCAGGGGCTAAATCCACAAGTGAAGCAAATTCCAAATGCCTGAGAAAGAAATCAGAAAGGTTGTCAACTCTAGCCTTATCACCCCAAACCCCCAATAATCCAATAGAAAAGTTCAAATCACCCCCCAGAATCAATTTTGATCAACAAACCCTCCATTTTGAACAGTTTGATCCAAAATAATTCTTTGTCCACATAAGGACCATACAGGTTGAGACAAACAATGGTCAAATTAAGTTCAATAGAGTGCAGCGTAGCATAGAGTCTAGAACCAAAATCCCAGGCATTAATCAAATGAAAAGGTCACATTTTCCAACCAAGAAGTAAACCCCCCGATTTACCTTTAGAATCCACAGATAATAACTTCTCTCCACAATTCATGAACTCCATCTCAGAGACTAGCAAATCACCACCACACATAGTCTCCTGTAAAAATAAAACATCGACTGAATGTTCAGCAATCAATCTGCGAATCGCTAGTTTTTTTGGCAAACTAGCCAACCCTCTGCAATTGAGGGTCATAGCAATCATATGCGAACACCCAAAGGGGGTTGCACAGCTCTAAGTGCCCCAGGTACAGAAATTACATCAGGAAACAGCATCTTATGAACCCCTCCAGGATCAATACACCTTATATCATGCCCTGACAAAACCCCTAAACTTGCAGAATTGGCCTTAGCACACGACCGCAAGAAGTAGCCATCTTAAGGTTTAGAAGATTTTACAGCGGAGACAAACCCTAAACTCCCTAAATTCCCCACAGGGGATAAAGTCCATCTCGTCTCTGTCGAAAGCCCATCACCAGAAATCAAAAGGTTATCCAAAAGTAAGCTAGGATTATTCACAGAAAAACTAAATGGTTTCAAAGAATCCACCAAACTAACAGAATCTGAAACCGAATCAACACCCATCAAATCTTCCATCAGAACCTCATCCGGGGCCAAAATATCAGAAACCAAGCCAACAGGAGGAATCACAGTCCTAAGGTTATCCAAATGATCAGAAACCTTAAAACTGAGAGAATTCAAGGAGTCCCCAATCTTAACACCACCCGAAATCGAATCATCACCCTTCAAAACATTCTCCAGAACCTCATCCGAGACAGGTTTATCAGATTTCAAAACAACAGGGTTCTTCATCTGCCAAAAGGTTTTGGAATTTGGAGCAGAGGCTGAATTACCGACTTTAGAAAAAGGTAAAGGGCATTCAGGGATTAAATGGCCGTAGGTATGACATCTATTACAGTGAAAAGGAATGCCAAGATAATCTAAAGGCTGGAGGAACTCAAGGTCCCCCTTCTTAATCAAGATATCCTCCGCTAAGCCATTCCTAAGATCAAGAAGAACCAACACTTTACCCAGACAACAAATACCTGAATCACGAAAAGAGAGGTCGGCTTCCAAGAATGTACCTAAGGTATTGCCTATCAGATTGAAGAATTCGGCCGACCAAAATTCAAAAGGCAAGTTCGGAAGCTTAACCCAGATAGGAATCAGATCATACCTTTCCACCCTCGGGTCGAAAAAAGGAGACCATCTCTTCAGTAACAGGGCCGAGTTCTGCCATCTCCAGAAACTAGCGAGAATAATGGCCGCATCAGCTTCAGAATGGAACTTGAAAGTGATCCACCCACGCGGCAGGATGAAAACATCCGGGCAAATACTAATGCGATCGGTCCAAACACCAGCAACCCAGATTTTAACACCATCAGCACTAATCTTCCGGCCACCAAATCTGCCCATCAGAGTAGTGGCGTTGGTCAGAATAATGTCATTTAGACTGACATCCTCTTCGACGACCATCATCGCGGATTTACCTTTCCTAACGATTTTCCCAGGCCGCTTCAGTCGCTTAACAACCTCCGGGGAAACACATTCTTTACCAAGTAGAATGCCAGAAATCGCACCCTTAAAACCTCCCTTAAACCCTGAATCAAGAAAACCCTGTTCAGCTTTCAACTTCAAATCCACAGCGGACACCGAAGTCTCCACAGAGCCCTTTCCCGACTCAGAAGACAAGGCCCTGAATAAAACCGGAAAAAAATAGGCCCGAAAGACCAAGAATACGATCAGACACAAGTAAAATAAGATCAGTTTGCATGGCAGAAACTTACGAACTGAAATAAAAATATAATAATTAAATCAAATTATTTGCATTTTAACATAGTCTGTTCACATCAATTATTGACGTGATTCACAAATATTAATATATGTATGAAGTTTTCATATAAAAGCCAATGAATATAATTACGCCGTAAGGCGTTTACCAAATGAAGTAGACTCCCCTCAATTAATGTTTTTTTCATTTTCATCCGTTGGATGATATCGTCTGACGATTGGGAAAATCGCAACTGCACATGTCCCATTCTGCTGTGGATTCGAATCTGCCTCCTTAAATGCCTGCCGCCTGCTCCTTAAATGCCTGCTACCTGCTGATCTGGCGATCTGATCTACGCTATCCAAGAGCTCAACTTCATCGTCCTCGTCCCGGCTTTATCTTATGCGCTTATGCGCCATTCCTGCTCAGCTGCATGTTTGCCTCTGGATCACTCATGCGGATGTGAATGAAAATAAAACAAACCCTGAAGAAGAAGGAAACACTTAGTTGTTAATCGCTCCCGAGGGTTCTGAAGAGCGTCTCTAAGGAACTGATCGACTTGATTTATCGCCTCGGGCAGATCCCCGCCACTGTTGGGAGAAGAACCCCGTGCCTTCTCTTCCTGTGCTTCGACATCTCGACCCATGGAAGGCGGTGCCAGCAATTTGCTCATGCTCTCTTTGAGGTCTACCAGTTGCCATGACTGGGGAGGCGAGGCCGCTGCTTCCAGGTACGACCGTTCAAAGCGAAGCTTTGCGGAGTGTATCTGTGTTTAACTTTCATCATTTCTTTATACAGTCTACATTTCTTAACACCCTCGTGGTATTAAAACATTAGCGGATAACTCTGAAATCTACAACCTTGTGAACCAGAGAGATGGATCCTCTCTCCGTACTGCGTGACTACACAATCAGAGGAGACTTGGAGAGCATCAGGGTCTTCGGAGAGGATTTCCACTTCGGGGAAGACTACAGATTCCCCGCCAACATCGAAACAGCCTACAGATCCAAACTGGGTAGTCTCTACATTCTTGAATGCCTCGTTTTCTTTCTTAAAAATGCCCATCTCAAGCACACTGAATACATGCAACAAGCCCGATTGCAGAAGCTCCAGACTGTCATTTTCACGGACAGGAAGCCATTGCAAGACTACCTTGAAGGAAAAACCAGTACCACCGATGCTATTGAACAAGTTGCCCCTGCTGGCCCTCATGCTTCCCCGGAAAAACCCATTAAACGGCATTGGGATGAGATAGACCATGTTGAAGAATACAGACCTGAGGACCCTAGTCTGGGATTCTATGATAACAACAATAATAGAAATGGTAACAAAAGGATTAGGATTGATGGAGAAGCTGGTGACATGGTCTGTTCAGAGATTGATCCAAAAATTACTGAGATGTTACCTCAGATAGACCTAGTAAGGGCCAAAGAGAGGCCTCTTAAGGACAGGGAAACCCTATTGGAATGCCCAAATAAGAATTTTCAGAGTGTTTTATCTATAGTTAATAAAAGAGATGATGATAGGAGAAGATCAGAGGATCTGCAGAGGAAAGAGCACGACAGGTCCAACTTACATACCCCTAGCAAAAACCATTATGGAAACACAGACGAAAAGAGGTTTTGGAAAAACAATCTTGGTGCCGAAACTGCTGATCTGATAGACAGTGTCAAGACAACCACAATCAGTCCGATGGACACCGATAGTAAACCAGACATATACCAAAAGACAACTATGGAAATCACATGGACATTCCTAAAATGAAAAAAAAAACAAGCATATGGGTATTATTGAAACCACCGAATCAGCCATACAAGAATTCATCGAGCCAACAGATCCTCTCCACCCTGTAGCCTCAAATTGTAGGTCCGCCGTTGAATCTAAGACTTCCACTCTTGCGCTTGCTTTTGCTTCAATGGAGGCCTGGGAAGGACTGCCCGGATCACAACTGGATATGGACGATGACGGCACCTCGCTCGTGGAAGGTCTCGCACTCTTCTCGTTCGAACTCGTGATGATGACTCCTTCGTGATCTGGTCTGGAGTTCAATTCCGTCACCAGCGCCCTCGTGACGATTTCCATGTCTCGTAGAGGCCTGGAATATCCACGCAGCCTGAGCATCGTGATCTTTAACCCTATCGGAGGGCTGGAAGCGCCAGGCAGCCAAGGCTTCTTCCCTTAATACGTTTCTGGTGCTGGAGTACTGCATTGAGAGCTCCAAGTTCGATGTCGTGACCTCCTCCATCACTGCTCTGCCTGGAGTACTGCATTGAGAGCTCCAGGTTCGATCTCGTGACCTCCTCCATCACTTCTCTGCCTGGTTTCTGAGTATACATTGGTAGATGGAGAGAACGAGAATAAATAATAAGTGGCAAAGCATTGCTTAACTTTAGATAGATTAGAATCGAAAGTCTCTACCCGTTCTCTGTAAATCCCTCCTATTGTGTTCTGTCTGAGAGTGTATCGGATTGTATTAGTCGGTGAAATCAAAGACCACGTGGTGTGCATGCAGCCCAGGCTCACGTGGGGCCCTTGGGCTGCTGGTTCCAGAGAAGTTTGCTATTATGAAGCTTCGGAAGTGATAGATTTTTTATAATAAGAAAAATGTTTGTATCGGTTTTTTAATTCTAAAAAGTTTTAATAAATTATAATTCCAACTTTTTTACATCGAATTCCAAATCCGTGATGCAAGATTAAACCATCTAAAGAAAAAATCTGTATTCTATGCATTGGGATTGAAGGAGATTCCCTGTGGTGAGAAATATGTTTGTCGGATTGTAGGTGTTTGGTATCAGTGTTTGATACTTGGTGGCCAAAGTCTAGGGTTAATTTCTTATATATTTTATCGCTGATTATAGTTTGATTTATAGCTGATTATAATCGATGGTTAATGATGCGTATCGAATTCCAAATCCGTGATGCAAGATTAAACCATCTAAAGAAAAAATCTGTAGTAAATTAGAATAAACACTGTACTCCGAAATGTTCGAAAAATTGCAGGGTTTGATTGAACTTAGTCAATTGTTTATAGCAGAAACCCTAACAGATTCCTCCGCAAAGCTTGGGGAAAATACAGTTTTATCTTTATTTTCATTAAACAATTTTAAACTTTGAAAATAGCTATTTGGCTTTGATACTCTGTCTCTACTCTGTTTTTTATGGAACTGACCCCCCGCGCAACATTTAGACAAGAGGGCGATATTTCCTCGAAATTGTGCAATTATTAACTAAAAAATTCAATTATTCTGTTAAAGTTGGGCGAGTATGAATGGAATTTTCTGCAATTGGATCTTCTTAAGATGGAGTGGAAACTGGAAAGGTAGATACTCAAATATATAGACTGCACTGAGATCTGATGAAGTGGATCTCTAGAGCCATCTTAAAATATAAATGCTCATATGCTTCTCCAAATTTTCTCAGGTATGTTCGGTTACTGGTTTTCACCTTGGAGGTTGCTATTGCATCCATGCTACCCGGTGTAGAGCAATGTGTACTCATGTTTGATGCTGGTAAGGTTTTATCTTAACACATTGAAACATCTATGGCTTTTGACCAAGAAAATAATGTTCTCGCCTAGAATTTTAGCTATTCAAGACTTTCCGGAAATCTACAGGTCATGGACTTCCCTGAAAATAATACCCTGTATCTTGTCTGAACATTCAAACTATTTTAACATAGAAGTTCGCTACCAAGATAACTTGCTAAGTCTGTAAATGTCTACATGGATGACTTTTTTTCAACAACAATGTCTATAGTGGTGATATTTATATTTAAAAAACTTCTAATTGCAGTTCATTTCAGATCAGCCTCTACATGCCTTAATTTTATCATGGCAACATTAAAAACCTCGGCAGACTACTACCCAGGAAGGTTAGCTAAGGTTTTTGTGGTTGATCCTCCTTCAATGTTCAACTATCTTAAGAAGGTAACAAACATCAAGATCTTTCCACCGCTGCATTCATTTTAGCAGCAATAACGTATCCGCTGTAATACCCAAATGTATAGTCTTAGAATTAGTTGGTATGTCCTCTGGTATCTTTCCACCAGTTATTGCTTCATGTGTGAAATGCATAAAACCAGTTTAGATTTGGTAAAACATATGCAAGGAAGCAAATTGATTATATGTTGTCTGATAATTGCAGGGCATCCGGCTTTTTATTGATTTTGCAACGAACTTGTACATTGTCTCTTCTCGAGACCATGATTCTCCACATTTCAGAAATAATTCTCCCCACTCAGTAAATGGATTGACAAGGGCATCATCCCTACGTTATGATTTAAGTTCAACTTTGGGAAGCTCTTTCCGTTTCTCGTCTAAAGTGGCCTCAGAAAACGTCAAGTGTTCTCTTAATGGAAGGGAAGGAGACAGATTTTTAGCACATTCCGTAGGGACAGCACTGATTTCACCCTTCAATGCACGGTCCTTTTCTTTTGAATCTCCAACTATATCCAAATATCATACATGTGATAACAAATTTGGGGAATTTCAAANTATTTTTACTAAAAATTTGTTTTATATTTTTACTACTTATTGATAATTGATAAGAGCTCTTTTATGCTTTAATATTAGATCACTAATACATAAAATTAAATATTATTAACAACATTAAAGGACATTACATTAAATATATATAATAATTATTATTATTTATCATAAAAAAAAAATTTAAAATAATGTTTTATTCTTCTTATATAATTATATTAAGAATGTTCATCATAAATCATAAAAATTAAATTAATATTTTTAATATTTATAAATAAAATAGTNACCAAAATATCACCACTCCGAGTAGAAGTGACTCGACACCCCACACATAGTAATAAAGCATCGATATTGTCTTCTCCAATGACCTCTTTCTTCCATGGATTCAAGAAAGACAGCCAACGGATTGAAAGTGATAGAAAAGATAAAAATCTGGATTACTTCCGGCCATATTTGAACCATTACAGGTTGCCTTATGATGAAGTTGTTTACAGATCAATGATGAAACCTCCATTGGGTGGGCTTCTGTCCATTGTTTCTCCCGAGTTAAAGAGAGGACCTATTTCTGATTTCAGGCGTAATGTCCATTTATACAAATGACAACAGCTCAGGAGGTGGAACACTTAAACCAGTTGGATCCACAACTTGCCACTCATGATTCCACAAGATCTTAGTTTTCNTGCTGATAGGTGGACGAACAAAAGCCTTCTTTTTCATCATAACCAGAGCCTGCATGTTCAATTCTAACGGAAATTCGCTTACTTCACCTTTTACTGCAAGCAGCTTTTATCAAAATCATTTATCCTTATTTGTGAAAATTTTATCTCTAAATAATATTTTACTCCCTAACCTTTATCATTAATGGATAATTTAAATTTATTTAG